>JAWPHD010007174.1:0-132993 GCA_037043455.1 Cyrtodaria siliqua
ATGAGGTAATTTGTTCTTTTGGAAATGCACTTATCAACTGATATAGTAGCATGCTTGTACTAGTTTTCTCAGATCACAAGGCGTAATTGATAACAACAGTGTTCGAGGTGACCAGCAAACTTAGCGTATGCGCAAAATGTGGAGAAGCTCATCAATATATTACAGCTCATCTTTGATGGAAAACTAAATTCAATATAAACCCAAATGGTTTCCTCTCCTGTCCACATGTGTTTGTGAAATGTGCAATGTATACAACATTAACATACAAGTTGCGTGTTATAATGTTTTATTATATTGTTTCTAAGACAAATAAGACTAGTATGCTGTTTGTATCTGTCGTCCATCAATCAGCCAACGATAGCAGATGAATGCTTAATCTCTGAAAAATAAATAACTTTCAGTCAGACAACGATATAATTACTTTACTAGTTTCGTAACAAAATACCATTTTACGATGATGACTTAAATTTCGTCTGTTAAATAATTACACGATAATTCAGGTATACATTATAACTGTTACAGCAACATTGTGCAATATTAATCACACACAGAAACGCACGCACTCACGCACGCAATACCACCCCCACCCCCACCCCCACATACTACTTTCAGGTGATGTCTAAGACATTTGGATACAGCCTGTACATGTTTCAAATTTAGAGAACGATATTCGTTCAGTGTATTCACGCCAACTACCAAAATGCAATTTTCAAAAAAAAAAATGGTCTATGACAACTCTATTTACATGGTTAAAGTGGCAAATCACAATCTTGATTTTTAAAACCTCTTGGCGTCCCGTTAGTTTTTCTAAATATATGCATGTGTTCAAACATTACTATTAGTTTTAAGAATGGCATAAAGCAATTTGTTTTTTTATAAGACGTACGGTTGATTATATGGCACCAATACTAGATTTAAACGAAAGTAATATAAAAGGATATACAATGAAAACTCAAAATGTATTCATACGCAAGCAGGTTTAAAGTCAACATGATACTGGATTAATACATCGTGACGCTACCTTTAATGCTCGATAAGAAGTTCAAGATTGCCAAGTTTCCCTTTAACATTAAATAAAATTAAACAATAATGAAAGCTATTTCAATATTATTGAAATTTATGTCCATATTAAGCAAAGCGTCGAATTCATATGATTTTTGTGTCTAATATGTATAAATGAGAGACTGTGCACATTATGTGACAGTGCCGTGTAGAGGATGAAGTGTATTTTCTTATTAAATGTTCAGATTATGGTTCTATTAGATCCAATATTGGTAGCGCTCTAATCCGCAAAAAATTACTTACCAGAAAATAAACTCGAATTACTTATAAGAGCTCATATCGGAAAACTAAATGTATTATTAAAGCATATTTACATCATCGAAATTGCTAATATGTGCTCCATGAACTATTTCCACGACGATATTGTTGATCAAAGCCATTCATGCCAGGACAGTTACTCGAGATTGACAGTAATGTATACATAGACTATTATGTTTAAATCCGATAATTATTGCTTGCATTATTTAAATGTAACGTATAGGCCCCATGGGGTCGTCTGTTTTTGTAACTGTTGTAAACTGTATGGTTTATATTGTTATACACATGTAACTATAATACAATATTTACTTACTTACTTTACGTATTTATAGAATTTTGAATACATAAACTCACAGTGATACCATTTTGAAGAAAGAAACAGCAAAACTATGACCTTGAACATTTATTTTGTTTAGTTAAATAGCCATGGCGAATAACATATACAACTTAAGTTTTTGATTTCGATGAATTTTCTTCTAATCACAGTCTGTAACATTGACACTGATACCCTGAATGTGACCTGGATGATTGCTATTGGTGTGGTTACGGGACGAGAAGTAAGCTGTGTCATTGATACCCTGACTGTGACCTTGATGATTGATATTGGTGTGGTTACGGGACGAGAAGTAAGCTGTCACTGATACCCTGACTGTGACCTGGCTGATTTATATTCGTGTGGCTACGAGACGAGGGTTAAGGCATCACTGATAACCTGAGTGTGACCTGGATGATTGCTGTTGGTGTGGTTACGGGACGAGGGTTAAGGCATCATTGATAACCTGACTGTGACCTGACTGATTGCTATTGGTGTGGTTAGGGGACGAGGATTGAGGCTTCACTGATACCATGTCTGCGACCTGGATGATTGATTTTGTTGTGGTTACTGGACGATTCGGAAGGCTTCACTGATACCCTGACTGTGACCTGGCTGGTTGCTATTGGTGTGGTTACGGGACGAGGGTTATAAAATTACTCAATCAGGGTTACCGTTACCATAAACTTCGTAAAACCTTTGCAAAATTGTATTATCGTAACCCTGATCTTCTTTCCAAATATAAAAGTAATTTAAGGACTCTTCTGCGACAAGGACTAGCACAACCTGACTTCTATGGTGATGTGATTTATAAACTTCGTAAGATTCTTGGTCATGATCACTTTCATACTATCTTTGTTAAACTTGTTAAAAAGTTTATCAAAAGAGGTTATGACCCTATCATTTTGCAACCTACTGCATGCTTGGTGGTGGACCCTTTTACAGTTCGCCGCTATGCTTTCCTTTTTAATTGTACGATAACCGGACAGGCTGTGGACCCTATCATGACGCCTACCTAAAGCCCATTGGGACGGTGGCGCTTGATGTTTGTCCATGATCTTTCTTGTCGTGCCCTTAATGGTTTATTCTCTTACTGCTCTGGCTTCTGCCAAGTCACTGAGTACCTTCATTGTGGCTTTCTAGGCTATTTATTTTTTGTATTATATTTACACGAGCATATTTGTGTTTTACTTATATTGCCCATTGATGCTGCCTTGTTGGTTAGAGATTAGATCATGGCGAGGATTTCTTTATTTACACTGTCCTGGTTTAATGGGATGACATTAGGGTAAGTGTGAGGTTTGGTGCACCCTAGAACCGGTTTAAACCCCCAGTGGCCTACTTTGCAACTGACCGTTCCAAGGCGGTAGCCCTATTGTCAACCCTTTTGTGTTTGTGATGTCGTTTGCATTTATTATTGCTTTTGCCTTCTTGTTTGTCTGTCTGCGTGTTTGTTTCTGTGTTTTGTGGTTGACTGTCCTCCTTGAATGCTACTTTCCATGTCCGATCTTTTAAAAAAAAACAATTAATGCTTCACTGACATCCTGACCTGACCTGTGACCTGCCTGATTGCTATTGATGTGGTTACGAGACGACTGTTAACGCTTCACTGACACCTTAAATGAGACTTGGCTGATAGTTATTGGTGTGGTTACGGGACGAGAGATAAGGCATCTCTGATACCCTGGCTGTGACCTGGGTGATTGCTATTGGTGTAGGTAAGGGACGAGGTTTAAGGCATCACTGATACCCTGTCTGCGACATGGATGATTGCTTTTGGTGTGGTTACGGGCCGAGGGTTGAGGCTTCACTGATACCCTGTCTGCAACCTGGGTGATTGCTATTGGTGTGTTACGGGACGAGAGGTAAGGCTTCACTGATACCCTGACTGTGACCTGGCTGATTGATATTGTCGAGGTTACGGGACGAGGGTTAAGACATCACTGATACCCTGACTGTGATCGGACTGGTTGCTACGGGACTAGGGTTAAGGTTTCACTGACACCCTGACTGTGGCATGGGTGACACCTATTGGGATTTTCACTGGACACGGGTTAAGGCATCACTGACATTCTGACTGTGACCTGGATGATTGCTAAATGTGTGGCTACGGAACGACGATTATTGTTTCAGTGACACCCTGAATGTGACCTGGGTGATTGCTGTTGTTGTGTTACGGGACGAGGGATAAGGCTTTACTGATACTCTGACTGTGACTTGGAGTATTGCTATTGGCGTGGTTACGGGACGAGGGTTCATGCTTTACAGACACCCTGACTGTTACATGGGTGATAGCTATTGTTGTGGTTACGGGACGAGGATTGTCATCACTGATACTCTGACTGTGACCTGGATGACTGCTATTGGTGTGTTTACGGGACGAGGGTTAATCCTTTAGTGACACTGTGACTGTGACATGGGAGATTGCTGTTTGTGTGTTAATGGACGAGGGATAAGACTACACTGATACCCTGACTGTGACCTGGCTGATTGCTATTGGCGTAGTTACTGGACGAGGGTTAAGGCATCACTGATACCCTGACCGTGACCTGGCTGATTGCTATTTGTGTTGTTTTGGGACGAGGGTTAAGGCTTCATTGACACCCTGACTGTGACATGGGTGACATCTATTGGGATTGTCACTGGACAAGTGTTAAGGCATCACTGACATTCTGACTGTGACCTGGATGATTGCTATAGTTGTAGATTATTGTTTCAGTTACACCCTGAATGTGACCTGGGTGATAGCTATTGGTGTGGTACGGTACGAGGCTTAAGGCTTCACTGATACCCTGACTGTGACCTGGGTGATTGCTATTAGTGTGGTTAATGGACGAGGGTTAAGGCATCACCACTGATACCCTGTCTGCGACCTGGATGATTGTTATTGGTGTGGTTACGGGATGAGGATTGGAGCTTCACTGATACCCTGTCTGCGACCTGAATGATTGCTTTTGGTGTGGTAAGGGACGAGGTTTAAGGCATCACTGATACCCTGTCTGCGACTTGGATGATTGCTATTGGTGTGGTTACGGGACGAGGATTGGGGCTTCACTGATATCCTGTCTGCGACTTGAATGATTGCTTTTGGTGTGGTTACGGGACGAGTCTGAAGGCTTCACTGATCCCCGACTGGGACTTGGGTGATTGCTAATGGTGTGCTTACAGGAAGAGGGCTAAGGCTTCACTGATACCTGACTGTGACCTTTCTGATTGCTATTGCTGTGGTTCCGGGACGACGATTAAGACTTCACTGATACCCTGTCTATGACCTGACTGATTGTTATTGGTGTGGTTACGGGATGAGGGTTAATGCTTAACTGAAACACTGACTGTGACCTGGGTGATAGCTATTCGTTTGGTTACGGAACGAGGGTAAAGGCTTACTGATACCATGAATACGCCTGAATTATGGCGATTGGCTTGGTTGCGGAACGAGGTTTAATGGGTTAACCCATGTAACAGTCAGAGGCAGTGAAGCCCCTGACGGTTACATGGGTGATACATATTGGTGTGGTTACGGTACGAGGGTTAAGGCATCACTGATACTCTGACTCTGACAAGGATGATTGCTATTGGTGTGGTTACGGGACGAGGGTTAATGCTTCACTGACACCCCGACTGTGGCATGGGTGATTGCTGTTGGTGTTTTACGGGACGAGGGTTAAGGCTTCACTTATACCCTGACTGTGACTTGGGTGATTGCTATTAGCGTGCTTACCGGACGACGGTGAATGCTTCCCTCACACCCTGACTGTTAAATGGGTGCTAGATAATGGTGTGGTTACGGGACGAGGATTAAGGGTTACCGTTACCATAAACTTCGTAAAACCTTTGCAAAATTTTATTATCGTAACCCTGATCTTCTTTCCAAATATAAAAGTTATTTAAGGACTCTTCTGCGACAAGGACTATCACAACCTGACTTCTATGGTGATGTGATTTATAAACTTCGTAATATTATTGGTCATGATCATTTTAATACTATCTTTGTTAAACTTGTTAAAAAGTTTATCAAAAAAGGTTATGACCCTATCATTGTGCAACGTACTGCATCCTTGGTGGTGGACCTTTTTACAGTTTTCCACAATGCTTTCCTCTTTCATTGTACGATGACCGGACAGGCTGTGGACCCTATCATGACGCCTACCTAAAGCCCATTGGGACGGTAGCGTTTGATGTTTGTCTATGATCTTTCTTGTCGTGCCCATAATGGTTTATTCTCGTGTTGCTATGGCTTCTGCCAAGTCATTGAGTACCTTCATTGTGGCTTTCTAGGCTATTGTTTTTTTGTATTATATTTACACGAGCATTTTGTGTTTTACTTATATTGCCTATTGATGATGCCTTGTTGGTTAGGGATTAGATCATGGCGGGGATTTCTTTATTTACACTGTCCTGTTTTAATGGGATGACATTAGGGTAAGTGTGAGGTTTGGTGCACCCTAGAACCGGTTTAAACCCCCAGTGGCCTACTTTGCCACTGACCGTTCCAGTGCGGTAGCCCTATTGTCAACCCTTTTGTGTTTGTGATGTCGTTTGTATTGATTATTACTTTTGCCTTCTTGTTTGTCTGTTTGCGTGTTTGTTTCTGTGTTTTGTGGTTGACTGTCCTCCTTGAATGCTACTTTCCCTGTCCGATCTTTTTATATTTCTTTAAGGCATCACTGATACTCTGACTGTGACATGGGTGATTGCTGTTGGTGTAGTTACGGGACGAGGTTTAAGGCTTCACTGACACCCTGACTGTGACCTGGCTGATAGTTATTGGTGTGGTTATTGGTCGAGAGTTAAGGCATTACTGATACCATGTCTGCGACCGGGATGATTGCTATTGGTTTAGTTACTGGAAGAGGATTGAGGCTTCACTGTTACCCTGTCTGCGACCTGAATGATTCCTTTTGGTGTGTTTACGGGACGAGGATTAAGGCTTCACTGATACCCATTGATACCCTGACTGTGACCTAGATGATTTTTATTGGTGTGTTTACGGGACGAGGATTAAGGCTTGAAGAAATAAACATATATAAGGTATCTTATAAGTTTTTAGTATAAACTTGGCATCGAACCCAGTCTTTGACATTGGCTATAACTTTAACCTATTAAATTGTATGATTATTTGACTTTAGACAATGATTTCATGTTTGTCGTTTTGCGTGGTTTGGGGTTTACTGTGTTCTGTGAAAGCTGCATTTTCTGTTCGACTTTTATACTTTTTTTTAAATATCCAATTTGAAGAAGGTATATCAAAATAAATGTAAAACGTATTTGTTTTGCTTGAAGTATTCGATCGTTATCACGGAAGCGCGCAGAAATGTCGACCTCCGATGGCGGCGCAGAATATTTAATTGATAAGCAGTTGCTTTTATAACATGACTTAACTTATTAATATGTTCTAAATTTCTAATGGGTGGCTGTTAATGTAGGACACAACGACTGTATTGATGGTTCGAATACATTATCAACAGAAGGCGATTGCGGACACATAACCATTGTAGCGATTGTTTGAAGAAAACCTGGAACTTAATAAAGCCTTATATAACCTCTGAAATTGTGTCATATCGATTTGTCAAAAAGAACATACCGTATTGACATAGAATAGGGTGAAGCTCCTGTAGACGCAACCATTGTCCATACAGTGGATTGAATACAACTCGTACTGCACAAGGTACATCATCCCAAAAACCGCTACTCGTCCACACAAAAACGACACAGTCTTCAAAGTCGTGGTTCATTATATTATTACTATGTTGTGGAAGCCAGTGTGTGTACCTCGTATTACCACCTGGATAAATTAAAACATATATTACGGAAATAATTTGTGAATTAGTTTTAAAACAATACTGAAATATGTATGTTAGAGATGTAAAGATGAAACTTCCTACGAACATTAAAGTAGTAACTCCTACATTAATATATCGCCTTCTGGGCTCAGTTGTTTAAAGATCGGTTAACTTAACCAAAAATTAAGTCACAATTTCTAATCTCTCTGAACAATGCTTCACTGACACCCTGACATGGGTAATAGCAATTGGTGTTGTTACGGACGAAAATTAAGTCATCACTGATACTCTGACTGTGTCCTGGATGACTGTTATTGGTGTGTTTACCGGACGAGCGTTAATGCTTCACTGACACACTGACTGTGACATGGGAGATTGCTGTTGGTGTGTTACCAGAAAGTGAGCATGTGAAAGCATTATGTTAAGAAGAAGTGCAAATTAAAAACGTTTAGTAGTAAAAAAAACATGAGAAAATTTACTTTGAACGTTTTCACTAACCAAGGATTAAACTAACCGATCTTTGAACAACTGGGCCCAGAGGGTTGTTTACCATTGCGACGCGATTGTTATATCCTGACCAAGAGCGTAGTGTGGTATTTACTGGTACATTATTCCGTCTATAAATCTGACCGAGTGTTACTCATTGTTTTAAGTATTTTGCGTTAGGGTGCTATTGTTTCTATAATACCATTTCTTCATTTGTTTAGCCCCGTGTCTATGGCATCGATAACACTGCGGCACAAAGTTACATGTATTTTATAAACTCTGTGAATAAATACTGAAAAGGGGATCCCTTGGAAGAAAACAAAACACAAACAAAAGATAAAAGTAGCAGACACGGTTTTATTGAGTCAAATGTTTATGAGAGGTAATGTAGAGTGCAACACCTCTCAGGCCCCCTAGCATTGGCTTAAGCGAGATTCTACTTTAAAGACACAAATCTTGGGCTTGGTGATCCCAAAGGACCAGTAAGTAATTTGTAGTCGGGGAAACCTTTTACGGCCACCACACAGCACTAAACAAACGTACGTTTCTGTTTGTGACGTTTTGTTTGGAATTGTATTCATCATTAAAGTTATTCTTTGTTTCTTTGTGTGTTTGTGGTTGACTGTCGTCTTTGATTCTACTTTTCCTGTTCGATGTTTATATCTACATTTATTGTGAATGTCAATAAATATAGAAAAGGGGATCCCTTGGCAGAAACAAATACAAACAAGGGATAAAAATAGCACACTCGGTTTTATTGCATATGTTCATGAGAGGTAATGTAAAGTGTAAGTCACTGAAAGCCCTACAGTCTTCAAAGTTGAATTAGATATACATGTAGGTAATAACAAGTATCAAACTAGATCAGTCTGGCATAACTTAACATTTGTATACGTATTTAGTCCGGTCAAGGTTGTTTAACTAGCTATACTATTCAAAGACATACTTGGTTCTGCGTTCTTCAAATGTCATACAGTTGATACATTTATTTGCGTACTAGACGTACGTATGCAAATAAAAAACACTACGACAAATTCAAATATAGGCCATTATTTGTATTATTATTATTCGTTTTACGGACCATCAATAAATACTAAAACGGGGATACCTTGGAAGCAAGACATAGACGTGATATAGGACGAGAAACAAAACTGGAAAAATAATTTATTCGTTTGATCGTTGGAGGGTTCGTAATACGAACCATCAAATAATAACGCCCTAATTTCAACACTTAATTCCGGTTAAGGTTTATGACAAGTTCAGTTTCTCGGTTATCCATAACCTGCACTCTTTGAACTTCATTCACAGAAAAATCCTCTTGAATATTTAACATATAACACACTTAGATCATTATAACTGTGTTATACATATCTTACACATTATTAACTTCGGTTATTTTTAGTCAATAAAATACTTCAATGCTGTATACTAAAAACTGATTTGTATCGTCGACAGTCCTACATTCTTCAAACGTTTACTGTTAGGTGAGTATTACACGTTCGTTCTAGGGGTATACACGTTTGTTAATACTTAATATAACCAAACAAAGATTCCTCACTGCTTTTTTTTCTATTCAAAATTCAGATCGAGGCATCCGTATTCCACGGAATCTTTACTATTTTCTAATATACTGTGTTCAACGTGTGTAAATGGCGTTGGTATATTAAGTCATATGGCGTCAATTGGAGAATTTAATGGGGTGAGACTGATTATACGGCAGCGGGAAATATGTAACTATATATGTACAGTGGTTTCGGTGTACTAACAGGTATCAAATTGGCTCCTAATATCATTTCTGCTAGATGCCTAAACATTGAATTGGGATATTCCACAAAAAGAAAAAGAAACATTCATAACAAATGAATACAATGCAGCGTGCGTTTTTTCACAGAAATTTGCAGTTAGTTAAAGGAAGGACACAACTGTGATGTTGTAGACGTTTTAATTACAGTAGACGTTGTTATAAATGTTGAAGTTCCTCTTTGAAAAACTGAGCCAGTTCAATACTGTATTTAACGTAAAGAGTAAACAAGTTTGCATCTAAGGTTGCTCCTTTTTTCCGAAAGGAAAGATCTTACTTAGCCATCCACCATACGATTAACAGCAGCATATTGTACATACAATATATAGCGGAAATTCCCGCGTCACGTTTCTTTTTTCCTTTCAGTATACATAATGTATTGTGAAACTTAATTCATTTTGTAGGGATCGTATGTATGCGGTTCCACCAGCGTGTATTGCGACTTGGCGGAATTTTTTCGCACGGTTTCTGATTGTTCCGATAGGCCAAGTTCTGTTGTTAGAACTTCAGTGTCTGCGGTAGGACATGTGTACGAGGCCACTTGGTCAGTAATATTGAGATTAAGCTCTTGGTTACATGATTGGTAAAATCTGGCACGGTCGCACCTATGTGTAGATCTAAAGTTATGCTTGTGCGGAATTTTCACGATTATTCCTGAACTGGTTACTTGAAGTTCCTAAAAGCGTCTTTTAACACTAATCAAGTTGAATTTCGTGAGAATTTGACATTCTTTGGTATCAAGAATGATATAATTCGAACAGGGTTTGAGGCTGTCCTTTCTAAAGGGCACAGTGATAAAGTTGTCATGCTCCCAAACCGTGCACACACCCGATATAAACCCATCATATGCATCAATACATGTAAAATTAATAAGCATCTTGAACAAGCTGAGAACGTCTGACGTCCTACAGCGCAAGATATATGACATATTAAAGCAACGAATTACGTGTTTGTCACGTGACTACTAATTCTAAGAATTGCGTAACAAATTTGCTTTAGGTCCTGCTGATAAAGCGGCTAAAATTTAATTATTGTTTGACGCCTACATTGCCTCTTATTAACCTTGTAATTGTTGTTTGTTTCAAAGCGTGTCTTTAGTTAACTGTGTTCTGTGAATGCTACATTGCCTGTTCGACTTTTATACCTACTAGCTTATACATGAACCACGTACCTGCTGTCCAAACAAAGGTGTTCTCGTGTTCAAAGTCGTGAAGCCCGATCCACACAGATTTCTGTATAGGTCTATGTTTTGTCAGGAATGCCTGTATGTATGCCTGCTCTCCCTCATTATGTATATGCGCAAGATGACCTCCATGGTTATGACAGAATTGCTCACCATTCTGCCAGAGGTATTGAGCGTTAAGGAGTTGGTAGCAGTTATGGTTATACTGTCCTAGAACGCCCTGGAGGCCTGATGGGCATAGTTCAGTATGTCCTTTAAATATAAACATGTTTATCATGTAACTTGGGTGTGGGAGTGAACTAAAGCCACGATGTATTTATCATATAATATTACACTCGTTAAAAAATGCAATAGAAGGTCGAATCATCGTTCGATCCTTAACGTTCAGCTCGATGTTTTTCGGAATTGCCTTGTCGATTTCCATGACCGTTTAAAATACCAGATTACGGAAATCGACGACGTAGTTGCGTTGTTCGGTGGCGTACGGAGAACACCGAGGCAACAAACGACGTCATCATACAAACATACGACGTCATCAACCGACAACGTTGTATACAGTATAGGAACCAACAAGGCAGCTATGTTAAAAAAAATGCTTATGAGGCATGTTTGGAGTTATGTGATAAATAGAATCTCACATTTGTGCATATTTAATATTGAAATTAATATTAAACAGTCACTCATGTAAGATGCTCTATGTATTTGATTTATTTTTTCAATTTTAACATTACATAACTTCGCTAGAAAAATTGAAATACATCGTTATCTATGTGGTCTGGACTCTAAAAAATGTATTTCATATTCGATTCATATGTCAACCACTGCAACATACAGAAATGAAAATAATAAATTATAGTTATCTTTGTTTCTTGTTTCTTGCGTTAGGGTTGTCATATAAAGTTGTCTGAACTTTATATGATAACCAACACAGGAAAGACTCGCATTGTGTTACACAATGATCAAATATTTCATCTTGAATCATTTTAAATTTAATCAGCTGTAATGCTGATTCATAAGTTTGTATGCGGTGAGTCGTCCATGGCTTGCGAATGTTCTCTTATAGCTACTCATCCATACCCATGTGGGAGGATAGCCTTGACACTTCTTAGGAACTATTATGTCATATCTTTATCAACTCGGACTCAAAATAACCGAGCTACTTATCTCTATTCCCCTGCGAACTGATGACCATGGTTGACCATGCTTAGCATGGTTAAGCATGGTCAACCATGGTTGAACCAAGGTTGAAGCATGGTCAGCAGTGCTTTTTGACCATGGTTAATTTCAAAACCATAGTTTGTAAGCATGGTCAATGTAATAACCATTGTCAACCATGCTCTCAGACCATGGTAAATATTGATGACTATGGTTGAGATTCTGACCATGGTTGTTTTTAAAACCATGGTTTAAAAGCATGGTTTTTGGACAACCATGGTAACAA
Source organism: Cyrtodaria siliqua (assembly GCA_037043455.1). Taxonomy (NCBI): domain Eukaryota; kingdom Metazoa; phylum Mollusca; class Bivalvia; order Adapedonta; family Hiatellidae; genus Cyrtodaria; species Cyrtodaria siliqua. The sequence continues at coordinate 12,328 of JAWPHD010007174.1, forward strand.
CGATAATCTTAATGACCATGGTTGAGCTGGTCACCATAATTTTAAATCTTCTAGGCCTCCTCAACTAACAGCTCAGCCAGGGTTATCCCCAGCATTTTGTTCAGGTGCTGACACAGACAGCGCGCTTTTGGATTTCGAAGGGTGGTCAGCAGGAGTCTATTCCCCACCCTTCCATTTTTTTCTCCATATAATTCTAAGATACACCCATCTGCTCTGAGATGGTCTTTAGTTGTAAAATGAATTATGCCTTATTTTAATTAGAAGGCACTCTCAGTGCTATTGCTCAAAAATGTTTTTTGGAAAATATTTTTAAAATAAAATTCTCAGCCTCAGAGCAAGCATATTTTCAAAAGGCAATTGCCTTGCCCAACATTTAAATCCACTAAGTGTATTTTAGAACATTTAAATGCAGTTGTGTAAGGCCTGTATATCAATTAAACATTCAGAACTAAATACTTTTTCGTTTTTTGGAATCGCGAAAACCGGTGGCATATAAAAAAAAGAAGCATAACGCTAAGTTTTGTAACGCTTTTTTTGGGAAAGATGCACATCCATATATGTTTAATTTCATTCTTCACCAATGAAATACACTGAATACCTCATCCAGTCGCATTAATAAAACGAGTTCTTCGAGTGTGTAATTAAAAATCGCATTTTCTCGCAAAACAATCCAGGGCCGCTCATTGGTATGATGTTACGATTGTTTGGAAAAAAAAGCATATCGCTAATTTTGTAACGCTTTTGGGGAAGATGCACATCCATATACGTTTAATTTCATACTTTATCAATGAAATACACTGAATACCTCATGTAATCGCATTAATAAACGAGTGCTTTGAGTGTATTCAAAAAGTTCGCTCTTTTCGCAAAACATTCCAGGGCCGCAGATTTCCGTGTTTCCCTTTTAAACTGATACTGAGCGAGAAATTAAAATGATTTAATGATATTGTTTGGTGTGGAAAACACATGTTTAATATTGTCTGTGATTCAGGCCAATATATCTAGAAACAGCGAGTTTTATTCAATAGAACGCCACCCGTGTGAACGGAATCATAACGGTTATAACGACGTGTGAAAATCACGTGACGTCACCGTTTAAAAAAGAACGCTGCACCGTTTAAAAAAGAACGCTGCACGCTGACTTTGCATGACCGCCAAAGCAGAAAACACAACATCCGTAAGTATTTTGGAGCCTACACTAATCATATGTCATGCATATAAACAAGTTAATATGTAGATATATAGTATTCCACGAAACACGAACGCATCAATTCGTTTTTAAGATTGAGGAAATCGTATGCTGAATATAACGTCATCAGTTTTCGCGAATGTACGGCGATCGTAAATTTGCAGACATTTAGCGATGGAAAACAGCCCGTTACAATCATTTTATGAATGAAACCAATTGTGTAAACTGTTGGGTTTACAAGCATAAAATCTAATGGATTTTGGAACTGCGACTTGATAAGTGTAGACCGGCTTGGACCGGTCGTTTCACAGCAGCTTCCGGTTGCTCGTTTCCAGATTCTGAGTGAGATATCTTGTACAACAAAGAAGTTTATTCATATAATCATATATAATCAGGATTTTAAAGAAAATGATTTGATACAGTTTCAAAGTATGCATGCCATTTTGCTGATGACGTTCAACTCGATCTTTTTAAAAGTTAATGTTTACATTTTATTTTGGTTGCCTTTATATTTCGATAGGCTGGAAAAGCTAAACAAGAATGCTGCAAAAATGAAGACGCAGAAAGATAAAGCCATGGACCAGAATACTTCTCGGGTCTTTGTACCTTCTACCTGACCAAAGTATGAAGGTATAATAATTGTTTTCTATTAAAAAAGACGGCTGGCGTGGCGCAGTCGGTAGCACGGCGGATTTGTAACCGGAGGCCCCGGGTTCAATCCTCCGTGGTGCCACTGAGTTCCGTCGGTGTGTTCTTGGGCAAGACACTTTCCCCTTAGCCTCGTCCGTCGGATAGGGATGTAAACCGGGTGGTCCCGTGTATCGGTCTATCCTCCGAGCACGTTAAAGAACCATAGGAATCTATTTGATAATAAGAGTAGGGCAGGTTCCCGGATTCCTATGTATCCTCTCTCTGGGGCGGCTCTAAATAACCTATACTGTGTTGATGAGCCGTTAAACAACATTCAATCAATCTTCTATTTAAAAAAATGGTATTGGTTAAAAAAAAAAAGAGTAACATAAATGCTTGCTGTCAGAAGAATCAATGTATTGAAACATGTACTTACCCAAGATTATGTATTTATAGTTCAAAAAAGTGTTAAGTTGAAAGCATATACAAAACATGATGGTAAAATGGCCCTGAACACTCGTCCTATGGCATCGTCTCACTGTAGACACTTGCACCAGTTACACACAAAAGGGTCTAGCTCTTAATCTGTTTAAAGGTTTTCTTAAACAATTTAAAGCTATATTTAAGGCAGCAGATCATACTTAAAAAACACATGATGTCACTGTTTTATGAAAAACTTATTTTCAGATTTCAGTTTCTTGGAAAGGCCAAAAACGGCATACGTGCAGATGGCGCGGGACGAACTATTGCAATGCATAGATCAAAGAAAAAAACCTGGCCCTATACCAAACTGATCACCAAGGAAGAATGTTTGGAGACGCTATACGGCCTGCTGTTTTTACTGTGTGTCAGAATTTAATAAATTTAAAAAAGAAGTTATATTTAATTAGCTATATATAGCTCTAATGGCCACAGGCCAGAGATTATTGCATGAGCTTATGCGATAGGGCGTTGTCTGCTGTCTGTCCTCCAATTTAAATTGTCCTAAATGTTATCGAATCCCACTATTATAATCAAACCGGGTAGGTAAACATATATGGTATTGTAATACCACTGGATATCAGGGCAATTCCACTAGATTATTCCAATGGAAATATCACTAGTATTCCACTGGTATTTCCACTGAAATAATAAGATTATTCCAGTTGAAATACCACTGGTATTTCACTGGAACACCACTGGTATTTCCACTGGAATAATCTAGTGGAATTGCTCTGATATTCAGTGAATTCCACTGGTATTCTAGTGGAAAAATCAAGTGGAATTGCTCTGGAATTCCAATGGTATACCAGTAGAATTCCAGAGCAATTCTGTTTGATTATTCCAATGGACGTCCACTGGAATTCACAGGAATATTTTCACCAGGGAACAGTCTAGGTTAACGCCAGCAGTAGCCAAAATAGCCAATGGCTCTTATTTGTTTTAATTATTTGAAAAAGTTGTGTATTTTTGCATTGTGTTTGAAAAGTTCATTAAATTAGAGTATAGTTTCATTATTTTTGGAAGTTTGGCTACTAAGTGCCAACCTAGATTGTCAGTTATAGTTAATATTTTTCCTCAAACCTGTAACCTTAAAGGAGAATAGAAATTGTTAACTCAACTTTTTGTCTGTCAATTATAGTTAACCATATAACCATGGTGAAAAAAACATGGTTGGCCATGGTATAAAGAATGACTGACTGGCTAAACCAGGGTTGACCATGGTTTTGACCTCGGTTGACCATGGTTTCGACCTTGGTTGACCATGGTTTCGACCTTGGTTGACCATGGTTATGTTTTATAGCAAGCATGGTAATTCATGGTTGACCATGGTCATAGTTTGACCATGGTTTTCAGCTATGGTGCCATTTAGTGTTTTTGTTAAACCATGGTTATACCAAGGTTGACCATGGTTCAGCAACCATGGTTGACCATGATCAACCACGGTTGAACCATGGTCAACCACGGTTGAACCATGGTCAACCATGGTTTTGAAGGACTCCATTCGCAGGGGCTGTTTGTGTTTGTTGCATCCAAGGGTCCCCTTTTCAGTATTCCTGAATAAAATTGATATAAATGTCATAATTATGGGCTACTTCTCCTGAAAATCTTTTGATATCAAATGAACAGCAGTGGTGATATCTAAAAAGTCATAAAGAGGTTTAACTTCGATGTCAAGATTAACCCAAGGCTGGTAAAACAATAGAAAATGAGAGAAAAAAATGTGTTATCTTTACATCAAAAGAACCACAATTAACATCAAACTATCGGACTGCTAGGCTGTTGGTCCAATTTGAAATTTGTTTTGACAACTAACACTGGCGCTGAATGAAATTTGTTCATTTTTGACCGCTATTATGTACTTGTTATTTCAAAACGGTATGACTCTTCGTGTTAATAAATACTGAACAGGAGAACCGTCGGAAACAACAAACACCAACAATAGAGAAAAGAAGCGACTAGTTTTTTAGTCTGTTCATGCGAGGTAATATAGGATGCAACACCTAGCAAAAATTAAATTGAATTAATACGAAATCAAAGAAATGGTGTCCATGTCTAAAATAACTAATTTTATCTGCTAAACATGGCTAGACTTTTAATTTAGTAAGTTACTCAACATTAAGTAGAATAAAAACACTGAGACAAATTGCACAGCACCAAAACTCAATGGCACCGTACTGAACCACAAAGAACAAATTAAATGTACAATGAAAAGGACAATACAGAACACAACGAGTGGTGAAGACAGTGTTACCGACTTGGAGCGGCCAGTAGGCAATGCGGGTGGGTGTTTCCCCCCCCCCCCCCCCCCCCCACCACCCCCATACTTAATAATTTAGAGCTGAGTAATGAATAATCCCTCATGGATAACCCGATTACTGAATACTATTTTTACCCGGACCGTGGGTGCTGAATACTCTCTAAATTTGCCCTGAATACTGCGTACTAAAAGAGAGGGGGCGGGGGGGGGGAGGGGGGGGGGGGAAACAGCCCCATGCGATTTGAAGTGTAAACATCCTCGCTATTATCATGTCTTCTTGCTCAAATCGACAATACAGTGTAAATAAAATAACACCAAATTTCTAACAATAAAGTCCACTAAAAACTGGTACCATTTAACTAATTAGACCCACATAAGATATTGCGCGTATGACACTTTACTAATGGCATCATCATGTCATATTGTTGGTTCATATTCAAATAAAATGGAATTTTGCGTCCCGTTAACACAAATTAGGTTATATTGGGATAACAACCTCAGAATTAGATGAGCGTGAAATTTCCATCAGACACGCCTTCTCGATGGAGCGAACCCATCAGACACGCCTTCTCGATGGAGCGAACCCATCAGACACGTCTTCTCGATGGAGCGAACCCATGCAGCTCTAAAGCTCAATACATTATCCATTGAGCTAATGAGGCAGCTTGTAATCGGTTCAAAACAAGCAATTGTTTGATCAAAACATCTGCACACATATCTGTGTATGTATATTGCAAAAGGATAAATTGTGACAGCTATGTGCCATAGCTGCCATGAAACCATAATGGAACACTCAGTTAATATCTAGATGGCCTCATAAAGTTTAAGTTCCTGCAAAACTGCTCATGCTAAATATAAGATTGTGTTGTGCCACCTCAAATAATAGATACATCATAAATCCAAACTTGCTTTTTCAGTGAGCTGTGACAAATCCTGTTAATATATTATATACTGATTTAAGACACAAACATTCAATGATTTAGTCGTAACGTTATGCAAAGTATTATGGAAGTTATAATCATACATTGCTTATGTTTGTTTTGCGTTAACAAACTAATTCCTTGTCATAAGTTTATTCGCGGTCATGCAATAGAGGATGTCTTCGTAACGTCCTAAATATGTTCTTAAGTGTTCATACTGTTTATATTGGTAACCCGATTTTATTATAACATATCGGTATTGCAAATGTTTATCTATCAGGTGTATGAATTTGAGGTTTTATTTTCATTTAGCCTAATGTTTTGAAACATGTTTTTTTTATAACTTCCAGCCTACTTTTTACATGCCTTAATTCATCAACTATGTGTATACTGTAGTAATTCTATAATTGGTGGGGTATAACCTTCTTTTGGAGATTCCCGTATTACCTCTACGCATGCGCAGAAGTTGTTGTCGTGAAGTGTGACTTCCCGATTCATCAGTTCTAGCTCGCAAACCAACCAGTGAAGTCTCCTGTAAAACCTACTTGTCAGAGTATAAAGGCCTCCGTTCCGGACCCCCAATACTTGGTGAGTACATTAGTACAGTGATTTTACTATAGTATGTATACCTTGGATAATAGTTGGAGCAGCATGTGTTGTAGGTCTGTGAGTGGTGGGTATCGTGGTTGACGGAACCGTGGGTACAGGTGTGGTTGTAGGTCTGTGAGTGGTGGGCATCGTGGTTTTTGGAACCGTGGGTACAGGTCTGGGTATAGGTGTCGTTGTTGACATCGTTGTGGAAGGCGTTGAACTACTTAATGTACTGCTTGGCGTAGTAGGCATTGTTGTTCCGCGTGGTGTTGTTATAGGCAAAGGGGCTATTTTTCAAATTAAAAAGAATGTATTAGTAAACGGTGTATCTATATTCCTTTCCCTTACTCATGTTCCCTTACATTAGGTCACAATAAAAGCTATTAAATAATGACATTTAGACAAATTCTACATAAAACAAAACGCTACAAAGGCACGTTTGGAGATAACACGATTTCTGAGTATCGTCTCCCCTTATGTTAGAAAAAAATAGCCAAATGTTCGGTATTAGTGCGAGTGTTTGATATGTTATGTTTATTCACGTTCATGGACACACATTTAAAGAAAGCAAGGGAGAAAATTCCTGAAGGAGAATCAATAACGAAAACTGCTGAGGATACTGGGAATTCTGTTCCATTTACTAGCACTGGTAATTTAATCAAACGCATACATTAACCAGACAGCTGGCTTTAGTTACGCTAAGAAGGCAATAAATAATCGAAAAATGATCCCCTCAAAAGCAAACCGGCAAGAGTTAGCTTCTGTTTGAGATCGGCACTATTTTCTCTTTCTTTTTAGGCGACTTTAATCTAATTAGTATGTTAGATAAATGATAACATGCGGTGAGTATTTCTCGTTTAACATTCGGCTGTACAGTGCAGCAGCAGCTGAAGCTTTTCACGCGCACACACCTCTTAACTCACTTTTGAGTTTCAAGTGTTTTAACACGAAGTAGTCCCAATTTGCACTCACGTGCAGTTACGCGGAAATTGCAGTTGTCTTTTAAAAATCGTTAGCTTAAGCCAATTTTGAATGCAAAAACAACACAGACAATTAACAAAGTAAGTTTATACGTTAAACATCCCCATAGCATTCGTTTTGACTACTACTGGCATATTTTGCATAGCCTAAATCGCTGTTCAAATGTGAAGACCGGACATTTTGAGTTTTTTGAAACTGCAAAATTGCCGATTTCTCAAAACGGTCACAAAAAATGGGTAGTCACCAATTTGGCTTAAATTAACAGGAATGATAGATCAGTACCTCTACTACCTTTCCTGAAAATTTCGGCAAAATTCATGACTACCCATTTTTTGAGACCGTTTTGAAAGATGGTCACCCTTTTTTCTCACTCAAAACACACATTATTCAAAATGGCGGCTACAAGCTAAATAAGCAAAACTGAAAATCAATAACAGAAACGTAAAACATGAATATTTTCTACTCCCGGATATAGTTATTTCCTGCCCCGGATAAAATGTCAGTAAGTCAACCTTTAAACACTTTTCTGCCTTTCCTTTAGCATGTTTACGGTAAAAATCAGCGGCTCTGGGCGCTTATTAAAAATCGCAATTACACTATAGGCCTAGTCGGCAGTAATTTGTTGTGTTGATTTACGGTCGAATGTACTATGGATAATTGCAAGTGAATACTTCACAATTCCAGGATTTAATGAGCAAAAAGACAGACCTATTCATGTGTTAACTATTGTTATGGGTAAATGATGTAACAAATAATTGTAGAACATCTACTGTCAACGCCCGAGTCAAGGTCATGTCATGTAGACCACATGAGTCATGAATGTCACGTTCGCCTCGATTAGGGACACCGACAACTTTGGTGAATAGACATATAGGAAAAACAAAGGTTGAAAGGTATGTACAGCACTCGGTACTGACCCATACATGTGTTTTATTTCGTGCATGTTCATGTTTAGTGTCTCGATCCGTTAAAATTTAATAATAAGCACTGATGTATTATTTCTATGATGAGACCCTTTCAAGTTTCAGTGGGGTCTATGTTCACTGAAAATATGACCCAATGTTCCCCAAATATATTTTGCTTTGTTCTCCAAAAATATTTTTCCATTTATTTTTATTATTATGTGCCCTTGTTCCCCAAAAATATTACCAATAACAGACAATGTTTCATTGTTCCCCAAAAATAATTGGCCTTGTCCCCAAACCCCCTCTATGACCGCAGAGCAGAAATGCACCGTTGGCATTGCCACCTCCCCTTCACCTTCCCCACCCACAAAATCGGTGCCCTTGCACCACCCCCGCCCCCCTCCACTGCCCAAAGTTTGCATATAGCTACAGCAGTACTGTAAAGGATTAACACATCTACCGTATGTATGTATGTATAAAAAAACAATTGATTTTCTTTCAGGGATCTTTGCAGATGTTGCCACCTTCTGTCAAGTGGCATCTGCCACCTTCTGTCAAGTGGCATCTCCAAGTTCCAGCTCTGAGACTTAGCCTAGTCCTGGGTAAGCTAAAGCTATACTCTTTAATATATTTGACCCCTGTGATATAGGTTAATTAAGCTAATAATATGGCAATATTTCGAGCCACCCCAGAGAGTGGAATTCAAAAAATGTACCTAAGCTACTCGATCTATCTTACTAGCAAATGTTAACATTTCGAGCCGCCCCAAATTCGGGAATACATTTTTATGGTTCTTTAAAGTGGTTTTTATAAATGAAGATTTTAATAAGCTTGATAAGCTTGAGAAACATTAGATTTATTTGAGTGGCAGAATCCGATTTGTAGATTTTTTTATTATTCTCATTAAAGTAGCCATCCCGCCAACAACAGTCAAATTTTTTAAACATTATGTACACTGTTTCTAAACCTACTGACGACGAAGTATATATATATATAACTTACATATTTTGAGAAACCAAACTCATACATACACAGTATAAACGACTTTAACCAGCTGGACCAAACCCCAGAACTGGAGTGTCGAATTACGAGTTACCATCATTTTACGGATATTCAATCACGGGTATTCTAAGAACCTATTAATAAACCTATACTTTTAATCAGCGCATATACATTGTTATATGGATAGAGTTTCGATAAACGGTTTTCTAGTGCAATTTTGTAGTTATTTGGCGGGATAGCTACTTTAAAAAAAAAAGAGGAGTGCCTAACTATAAGTATAATTGTCCCAGTGTCCCAGCTCATTGGGATACTTTACTTTTTTGTTTGTTTTGTTGAGATATTGTGAAATTCCATCACATAAAACAATGGATACACATGATACAACATGAAAGTTTCTCTGTGATGTTGTCACTTTACAGCGATATTATTAAAGACTGCCCCAGTTAAATTACAAATAAAAGGACACTTTAAAGGCACATATGGCAATCTTGAAGATTTTGTCGAACATTAGTATCACAGTTTATTAGTCCAGTATCAACATGATCAATTTCACTTTAAAACTGCTTGCATATAATTAAATAAAATTTAGATGTATTATTTGTCTTCGTTATTCTACCATAGGTTTAAATATATGATTGGTGCAATAATATCAGCAATTAGTAATAATATATAAATTACACAGTTATACTATAATTATAGAGAATAATATACAGGCATTTCATATCTCATCCTTTCCGTCGATGTGTTCTTGGGAAACACACTTTCCCTTAACCTCATCCTTCGGATGGGGACGTAAACCGGGCGGTCCCGTGTATCAGTCTATCCTCCAAGCACGTTAAGGAACAACGGGAATCTATTCGATAATAAGAGTAGGGCACGGTTCCCGGATTCCTATGTATCCTTCTCCTCTCTCTGGGGCGGCTCTAAATAACCTATACTGTTCGAAGGCCGGGCACGATATAAAAATGTAATATTTCATCTGTATGACCTAAACAAATTATATACTTCAGAATATTTTGTTGATTTTAGCAGTGATGGGAGAATAATGATTAAATATTTATTTCTCAGCGGATATAATAGCTGATCTTCCATGATCGAGTGCGGATTTATTAAACGAGTTGGCAAAAATATACAATGCGCGGCTTGTCGAGCATCAAATAATGTTTAATGTTTACTGAAGAGTTTAAAAAATAATAGATGATTTTGTGAGATTCTATTTATCACACAAAACTCATACAAGTTGATGGTAAAACTTTCACATTTCTCTGTGATGTCAATTTACCTATATATTAATACCGTATTTCCTCTATTAGAAGAGCCCCCACCTGGTTTAAGAAACCTTACCGTCTTCAATATTAAAAGTTCCTAAAAACACACAATGTTTTTACTGCTAATGGATTTGATTAAATTAAAAGTTCCTAAAAAAACACTGTTTTTACCGCTTATGGATTTGATTACAGGAGTTTTTTACCTTCGACACCAGTATGGTCTATGACATAAACCTTAAAGCGCTATCATCATCAATACAATTACCGCTTTATTTATCTCGTTCCTTTCAATTTACTATTTAGTTTATCTTTTATTATTATTTAATTCATAGGCAACCAACCCGTTTTGTAATTGTCAAGTTTGACAGAAATGTGTATCATATAGATGCAGAGTGATGACAGTAATATACTCGGTACAGTCATGTTTAGGTTAAGTCAATACCGGTGTAACAGTAAAAGATCGCCTACAGTAATTTAATAATTTAATAAGGAAACAGTGAGGTGAAATATATTGAAAATTTGTATCATAATAGTAGCACCCCCCCCCCCCCCCCCCCCCCCCCCCCACTTCGCACTTTCCATAGTGCCCCGGGTGCTACTGTTAGAGGAAATACGGTATATACGACAGCCCAAGTTAAATTCCCTTTAAAAATAACAGGACACTCTATTGATTCATGTGAAATTCCATGCATATATCATATGGCTTATATATTTTGTACCACCAAATCCATCCTTTTTAACAACTTGTTTTGTTCATTTCAGAGACGCATCATCTGGTTTCCAGATGCCCTTCGTTCTTCAAATACCAATGCAACCCTGAAAGACGTGGATTTAACCAAAAAAGTTGACAATACTGTGATCGCAAGATTCTAAACTCCAGGAAATATATTCATTTAATTTGGCCAAATCAGAAACGCGGTTAATTTTTCTTCGGCCTTATGTGTTACAGTGTATACTTGTTACTGCGTATCCCGCTTGAGATGTGTTCGCCTGATCATGATGGTGACCAGTTTGGCAATCCCGAGGACTGAGCAGACATTATTTTTTTAAAGAACCAAAATGAACATAATTATACCTCACAGAGACTATATAATATGTAAAGCTGTTAAAAAACACCAAATGTATACAATGTCGTACATTGACAGTAGATGCTCACATTCAAAAAAACTTTTGGTGTTTTACATCATTTTAACACATTTTAGGCCATATATGACATTGATTTTTTTGTGGTAAGTGAAGTAAATTTCATTATTGTATTTAATAGATGTTTAGTTTATAAATATAATATAAATAAAATATTGTATTATTTATTCTTTGGTTCAGTTGGATATACATTGTATGTAAAAAAAAGTTTCCATTTGCGTACAGTCATGTATCTGAAACTGAAAAACTGCCTTTTGGGAACACAAGGTCATTTTAATCTATTTATTGTTTATTCAAGCTTTTGAAATAGATCTTTTGTAATTAAAGTGACACATGGGCCGATGATGGCAATCTTGACGTGTATATCAAGCACTGAATTTGAAATTAGCATCTCGAAACATGTTTTGCTGTACTTAGCGGTACTCGTCTGATAAAGCAAATGTCACTGGTCTAGCCTGGTCAAGTAAAATTCATTGGGTTGAAGAGTGCATAAAAAAATATCCGCATGACGGATATATTTATATGAGAACTGAACACTTATTTTTGTGTCAACTGCTTAGGATGGCAGACACTTATTGATCACTTTGTCCGTCGTCGTCCGTCCGTCTTGCTTTAACCTGCAACCTAACCTTGGCCATCAGTTGAAAAGTATTTTAATTGTGTTCATGAAACTTCACCCACGTCTTCATCTCAATGAAAGTTGTTACACATGTGCAATACCTCTGACTTTCATTTTGGCAGAGTTATGCCCTATTTATCAGTCTAACCTGCAACCTAACCTTGGAAATAAGCAAACAGCAGTGTCAGCAGGCGAAGCAAGTGTTCATGGGTGATGGAACACACTTCTAATTCAAGGTCGACTTTCCCAGATTCCAATGAGACACCTACCCTGACCAGACCCGCATTTTTTATTTTTTTATGGGTGGGGTGGGTGAGGGATAACCAAATAAATTGGACTGCAGCTTTGTTTTAGTATAATTTGATGTTAAATATGGCTGCATATGGTGATACTCGCCAATAAAAAATAAATAAAAAAAACATTTGCGGGTGGCCAGTTGAGTTCCATAATTCCAGATTGGCCATCAAAATGGACAACGAGAAGCTGAACAGCGGTCAGCCTTTTTAAATATAGGCTACAGACTACTTTTCAGACTTTAGTGTGAGCCCCTTCACCGAATACCGAATACGCACCTGTAGACGTTCAATGACTTTACACTCGTTATATTTTTTGACCGACAGTGCCGTGTCGAACATTTTATCGTTTTAGCGTGTAAATTTTTATAAAGAAATACCATGATGTTCGTAACATGTAGTACACGCCATGTACTATTTAAGCTTAAACAACATATGTTTATTATCTCCTTGTATTTCATAAGAAAAGAACACAAGTGTTACCATTTTTAAACGCATTTTAACATTGACATCTCTTACGAGTTACTTCCCCTCGCTTCGGAATTTTAAATGGGTGAATCTCGAAATTTCTCGCGCAGTAAAGCATCTAAAAGTCAATACAGCTGAAGATGACGAATCTTAAATGGGAACTAAAATTTTAATCATGTAAACTTGTTACAATCTTCCAGATTACGCGTTTAAAAAAAAAGAAAATGGCGGCTGTTTCACTTTTTTTTGACGTTGACGGAAAATGACGTACTACTTTCCGTTGTCATGTGTTGCTATGATAAGTGGACGGCGGAGCTAAAAACCACTCTGCTTCCCACCTGGTATACGAAAACGAAAGTTATCATGATAGCGTCATGGCGAAATGCCACAGACAGCGTTATTCATTCTATATACCAGAAGTTTACACCTTTTTTAATACCATAACTTTAGACAAGTATTGTGTGTATATTCACTGTCGTACTCGTGGAAAATACATTTAAAAGGTTTATCAAAAGGGGTTATGATTGTTTAATTATGCGATGACCGGACAGGCTATGGACCCTATGATGACGTCTTCTTAAAGCCCAAAAGGAGGGTGATGTTTGATGTTTGTTTTCAATCTTGTCTTGTCGTGCCCTCAATGGTTTGTTCTCTTATTGCTTTGGTTTCTGCCAAGTCATTGAGTACCTTCTTTGTGGCTTTCTATGCTATAGTTTTTTGTATTTATATGTACACTAGTAAGTGTGTATGTTACTTATATTGCCTTTTAATGCTGCCTTGTAGGTTAGAGAATTGTTTATGGCGGGGATTTCTTTATTTACACTGTCCCGTTTTATTGGGTTGACAGTAGGGTAAATGTGAGGTTGGTGCACCCTCGAACCTGGTTTAAAGTCTTTTTTGCCACTGACCATTCCAAGGCGGTAGCCCAATTGTCAACCCTTTTGTATTTGTGATATCTTATTTGGCCTTTATATTATACATATTTAAAGTTGTTCTTTGTTTCTGTGTGTGTTTGTGGTTGACTGTCGTCCTTGAATGCTTCTTTTCCTGTTCAATCCTCACATCTAATTATATATGGTTGACACGCTTTATATGTCGCTGCTGTACCCTATTTTGTTACAATATTGCTTGTAAACGAATCCTTTGCCTGAATTTGCTTTATTGGCCCGAAAAATAAGCTTTTAAATCAAAATTGTAAAGAATACAGCAAAGATAACTAAAATCTAACGGTTCGACCATGACCACAACGGGTGAATCTCTAGAGAAATCTATCATTAACGGTCTAGCGATTCTACCGTGACCACAACTTGTGACTCCTCAGAGAAATCCATCATTAACGGTCTAGCGGTTTTACCGTGACCACAACTTGTGACTCCTCAGAGAAATCCATCATTAACGGTCTAGCGGTTCTACCGTGACCACAACTGGTGACTCCCCAGAGAAATCCGTCATTAACGGTCTAGCAGTACGACCGCGACTACAACTTACGACTCTTCAGAGAAATCCATCATTAACGGTCTAGCGGTTCGATCGTGACCACAACTGACTACTTTTTCAGAGAAATCTACCATTAACGGTCTAGCGGTTCGACCGTGACCACACTGGTTACTCCACAGAAAAATCCATCATTAACATTCTAGCGGTTCGACCGTGACCGCAACTTGTGACTCCTCAGAGAAATCCATCATTAACGGTCTAGCGGTTCGACCGTGACCACAACTGACGACTTCTCGAGAAATCCATCATTAACGGTCTAGCGTTTAGACCGTGACCACAGCAGACGACTCCTAGAGAAATCCATCATTAACGGTCTAGCGGCTCTACCATGACCACAACTGGTGACTCCTAAGATGAATCCATTATTAACAGACTAGCGGTTCTACCATGACCACAACTTGTGGCTCCTCACAGAAATCCATCATTAACGGTCTAGCAGTTCGACCGCGACTACAACTGACGACTATTCAGAGAAATCCATCATTAACGGTCTAGCTGTTCGACCGTGGACACAACTGACGACTCCTCGGAGAAATCCATCATTAACGGTCTAGCTGTTCGACCGTAAACACAAATGACGACTCCTCAGAGAAATCCATCATTAACGGTCTAGATGTTCGACCGTGAACACAACTGACGACTCCTCAGAGAATCCATCATTAACGGTCTAGCAATTCGACCGGGACCACAACTGGTGACTCCTGGGAGAAATCCATCATTTTGGCATCAAGAGAAGCAGTCATCGCTGAATATAGTATTTCTTTTAAATGTAAGCACAACAAATAGTTGTTGAAGGTTCAGCATCTGACAACGAACGAGGTTTTAGTGAGGTTAAACGGATAAGACAAACGAACATCAACTGTACTATTGTACTGAAACACTAGACTTCAAACGGAGAAACGTTAAGACCAGCAGCAATGCAACAAATCAATGGCAGACTCTACTCGTTATTGTTGTGTATTGTCCTGTGTATTGACTATTTAAAATGTTCATTTGATTTAATGTGTTGTACAATGCGGTGTCATTGCGATTTACAAATGTCTCCTTGTGTACTTTCTTTTTATATAACAAAAATAATTGCTCTTGGGGTAAAATTATGCAAATTACAGAGATCGTTATAAGAATGACAGGCCATATACATACATGCTATCGTCGAGATATCTCCGACACAAGTCTCTATGCGTACATCATAGTCGAGTTTCACATATCCTACCTGAAATTATGTGATATATTATAATGTAAAACACACAAAAGACCAAACGAATATTTCCAATAAACTGCCGATGCAGGAAGTATTGGTATACGCTATATACTGAAACAAGAAAGAAACGCAACTCGGGAATTTCCGCTATATATTGTATGTACAATATGCTGCTGTTAATCGAATGGTATGCGGCTACGTAAGACCTTTCCTTTCGTAAAAAAATACTAAAACAAAACACATAATACAGCAAATAGTATTCCTTCAAAGTTTCGTTATTGACAGAGTACGCGTTTGGCTCAAGCATGTGAGCAAACTTCGGATGCAAAATTTTGCAAACTCTTTACGTTAAATACAGTACTGAACTGGCTCAGTTTTTCAAAGAGGAAATTGAATACCTTGGAAACGACGAAAACAAATACGACAAAAAAATAGCAGACATGTTCAATGAATCTGTTCATGAGAGGTAATTAAGTCAAACACTTCTCACTCTGTCTATTACCGGAGTAAGCGGTATTTTACTTTAAAGCCATCGATTGGACTAGTAAGTAATAACACTACTGATTCGTGGTTGGTGCGATTTTTATAACACTTAACGAACGAACGATAGAGTGTTAATGTCAATACATCCTTGTAGCCAACGAACACAAACAAGATCGAATTGTAGCAGACTCGGTTTTATTACGTCTGTTTATGAGTAAAGCGTCAGAGTAAAGCGGCATTCTACTTTAAAAGTAGATACAAAGATCGAACAGAAAATGTAACATTCAGGGACCAAAGTCAGCCACAAACACGGACATAAACAAAGATAACAAAGACGAATAAAAGGCAAGATAGGACATCACAAACATAAAAGGATTGACAATAGGGCAACCGCCTCTGACCGTTCCAAGGCGGTAGCCCTATTGTCAATCCTTTTGTGTTTGTGATGTCGTTTGCATTTTTTATTACTTTTGCCTTCTCGCGTGTCTGTTTGCGTGTTAGTTTTTTGTGTTTTATGGTTGACTGTCGTCCTTGAATGCTGCTTTCCCTGTCCGATATTTTTGTCTTTCCTTGGAACGGTCAGTGGAAAAAAAGCCGCTGGTGGATTAAACCAGGTTCTAGGTATCACCAAATGTCATTCTACTCTTACCCTATTGTCTTCACAATGATTGGGCTCAAAGATTCCAAAGGACCAGTAATTAATAGCATTACTGATTACATTACTGATTCGCAGTCGGCGGGAAATTTTGCTGATTGTTTGCATTTAGTTTAAAAGTAAACTCATTTAGAACCGCTCTATTTGGTCATTCATGATTTAATGCTATAAAAGAGAAAACCATGAACAACTATAAAAGCATTACATACACAAACAATGTATATATACTAACATAAATTGTGGGAAACTCACGCAAACAATTACTGACATGCGAAACAAATTAAAACTATTGCTATCAGCAATAACCCTCATTCGCAACTAGTGACGCGTTAAACAACGCAACATATATAATGACAATATAGAACACAAATGTAGCGAGTTAGCGTTTCAAGTGACTAACATTTCTATTAGAATTATTGAGTACATTGTGCCCCTATGCAGCCAACGGTAATACACACTGAAAAGGAGATCCATTGAAAGCAAAAAAACAAAACCAAGAGAAAACAGTAGCGGACTGGGTTTCATTGAGTATGTTCATGGGAGGTAATATAATGTGCAACACCTCTCACACACCCTAGAATTAAGCGGTATTCTACATTGGGATTGATGATCCTAAGGGACAAGTAGGTAAGACTGTATTTATAGAATTTCACTCTTTAAAATATGTACACTATGTATGATAAAACTATGTGCAATTGTGTACATATTAAAATCGATCAAAATATGCAGCATTCATTGACCACCGTCAACCACAAACACGCACAGAAATAAAATACAATTACAAAAACGACATTTAACTGTCAATGAGATTAACAATGTTTACACATGTTCTTGTATGCATGTTCCTGTTTTGTTGTTTTTCTAAAATATAATGTGACTTATAGACCGTTCTAAGGCGGTAGCCGTACGTCTTCCCCTTTCTGTTTTGTGATGTCGTATACCTTTCTATTGCTATATGTTTCGATGCGTGTTTGTGGTTGACTGTGGTCCTTGAATGCTACATTTCCTTTTCGATTATTTTATATCTTTTAGTTCTTAATCAGAGTATGTTGTTTACGTATTTGTAAACTTAAGTTCATTTATTCTTTGTATTCATCGTTACTTAATATTTTTCGAAAGGCTGAACATAATACAAACAAATTCTCACAACTTGCATTGTATGCCCATCTCTCAACATCAAAAAAGAAAATATACAGCTTCATCCCGATTTTTAACAATTTCAATGTGTTGATTGAACGTAACGTTGCTATCATTGTTTTCAATGTTTTCTAACTTTAAAATTGTTTACAATGACGTCCCACCGGTTGAGGGACGTGACCAAAGGACATCAGCGGTCTTGACCAGAATTTAAAAACTCTTCAATAACCAATCAGCATTGAGTATTTTAATTAACTATGCCAGAAAGGAAATTACAAAAAAAGTATGAAAGGAGCAATTTAACAAACCTGTTTGTCATAGTCTATGGCTACCCATTGTTGTCCTACAGATGCGTGTACAGGAGAACAATCGAATTCGAACAGAAATCCAATTGGAAATGTCTGGTCAGATGCCTAAAAGTACACAATGCAAATGCTCTAGTGGGCCGTAAGTTAATAGAAGATATCCCAGGTAATAAGTATACAAATAAACAAAATAAACGACACAGTACACACAAGACATACGAATTGTTTTGAATAACATGAGGCCAAAGAGGGTCAGTTTCGATCTGCTTGCATAAGGCTGTTTGTGACAAAATGTATCTGACAAAGTTGTTGTTGGTGGTGTTTGTGGTGGTGGTGGTGGTTGTGATGGTGATAGTTGGTGGGATTGGGTGGAGCCTAATAAAATTCAGGCTCAGTGGTGTGCATGGGTGTGTCAGTTATGGCTGGTCTCAAACGTGTTAACGTTTTTTATTGATATTAACATTCTGAAAAAGAGATAAGATAAACAAGAGACCAATAGCGCCTGTATCGCTTTACTGGTTTAATGTTGTATGATGCTTAAATATGGCTGGTAATTGAACTTTTCCAAATTAGTTTGTTGGGGTCAATTGGTGTGAAGAAGGTTGTCAGATATGGCTGGTTTTAAACTAGACTTTATTGACATGCACATATTACATAGCGTAACGGATGCAAATTGAAGGTGATAGAGTGTTAACAATGCAAACTACTGTATTTTCATTAAATCAAGGGCCATAACTCTGAGGTTTATTATCCGATATAAGTGGTTTTGTAGATTATATTAAGGTATTGATTAAGCAACTTACGGAAGCGTATACGCTACGCTGTACATGATAATTGCACAGACATGTGTGATTACATTGTGCAACACCGACCAGCAACGCCACGATCAACAGCCGCTTCGTTGTTATCATACTTTAACTGTTAACAAAATATGAAACGACTAGATATGCATATACAGCTCCTGTAGGAGCAGAAAGGAGATCAAAATGTCGATGAATGTTTTAATTGCTTAAAGAAATTTAACCGCTAAATTTCACTACAAAACTGTTCTTCCAAACTCTATACATGTATTGAGGTCATACACTAATGCATATTTGACGACTAAAATACTATATTTATTCATTAGTACTTAAAATACAAGATGGACTAAGAGAAGACAACTCATCGAGAAAGAATCAAGAATAAATATAATTTACAAATTGATTTACAACTAAGATAAATATATATGTCATCTGTTATCTGAATCAATGAATCACTATCTTATCGTAAATAAGAAATAAAATGTTTGGTTTTAAGCAAACTGAACATATGTGCTATATTAAAGCTATATCATCTCAAAGCTATATCTAGCTGAATCTCTTCCGGTACAGCTCGCCGTGTCCGGCACTAATAGTTCACTTTCCCGAACCACCCTCTTCAATGATTAATGCCCACACGCACGTCCCTCACTACTGATGGCTATCCGTCTCGGTGTACACCTTCCGGTGAGGTAGAGTCAACGCGACGCGTTTCCGGCGATGGCTCCAGTCCCGATCCAGTTAGTGGATTATTTTCACAATTGTGAATGAATAAACCACGAATATTTGAATTGAAACTGGATTAAAGGTACACTTGACAATTTTGATTAAAGGGACACGTGACAATTCAGATTAAAGGGACACTTATTAATATTATTTGGATTTTATTCGTATATCGGACTTTAAAGAAATACTGGGTCCATTAAAGTAAGTGAATATTTTTCATTGTATTATTTAAATAATTGTGTTGATTGTATTTTAAAAATAATGCTGTTTTTACTACCTTTCTTGATACGTTTTACCCCTAACAGTAGTAGTTGGAGGAGGAGGAGGAGGAGGAGGAGTGCGTGGCCCAGCGGTAGAGCACCGGACTCCAGAAAGAGAAGTCGTGGGTTCGATCCCCGTCGTTGCCGTGTTATTTCTCCTTGAGCAGAATAATTAATCCACATTGCTTAGTACTAGTTCTACCCAGGAAGCCATCGAGAGTGATAAGTATAAATTGCAAGAACTGGGAATAATTATGTTTCGAAAGAAAGATGTTCTGTGTATGAAAAAAACACATTTCTTTTTTATTAATTGACACATTATTTCATTAGCACAATATAATAAAAGTCCAGTTCTTCCCCAAATAACAAACAATATACAAACTACAAATTGTCTTACCTGCTATACTTTTACAATTAAGTAATTTTTTTAGTCCAGTACGTCTTGGTAACCTAATGTGCTGACCTTTTAGTACAGGTGATAAAATATGTACTGTTATAAACGTTTCCAAGTTCATTATATACGCTCTAGGTAGCATATTCGGATTTGTGGTGTAGTGAGATGTAGACATAAAGCGAAAGGTATATATAAGCCTTTTCGTGTTCTATTTTTCTGCATCAACTTTAATTAGATATATAAGGCATAAAATAAAAAGAACAGTTGTTGTTTTGTCGTGGACATTAGATTTTATTTCATCTCGAAGTGATCAAACACTTATTTTTTTACTCATGCTTCTCATTTGTAAAAATATAAATATAAAAACCAAACAGGAAAAGCAGCATTCAAGGACGACAAACCACAAAAACACACAGAAACAAAGAAGAAATTTAAAGATGAATAAAAGGCCAAATAAGACATCACAAACACAAAATGGTTGACAATAGGACTACCGCCTTGGAACGGTCAGCGGAAAAAAAGACCGCTGGGGGTTTAAGTTTGCTCACGTCTTGTTGAAATAGAATCTGTTATTCATCGCAAAGCTCACTGCTACAAGTAGACACCGCCATTGAATGGCCGAAAGTTGGTTCACATCGACGTTAAACCCCACGTATTTGTACAGAGGTAGACTGATGAAGAATATTATCGACTATTTAAACTAGAAAGAGGAGCGCAATATATATTATATCAAATGCGTTTCTATTTAACATGCGATTCTTGGAATATCTACATGTAATTTAGTTTAGCTAGCCATTTAAAGTAGAAGTATAGCTCGCTTTCGGGAACAAATTTATTATATTATGGGTCATGGTCAATCCAAATACATGTACGAATTAAACTATCATTATGTATATCAGGCTCTATAATCGGTACGACGTAATCACTGTTAACAAAATAATTTAGTCTGCAAAACACTACGGTTGGACTAGTTTTTGTTTTGTTAATCATTAATATGAATTAGTTTGATGATTTAAAACTCTAATAGTGTATGGTTTTGAGACTCATTTACCATTTATTTTCAAGTATGCGTACACCTACATGCAATATAAACCCCATTTGAAATATTATTTATGATTTAACAACAAACACTAGCTGCGTCGTCGATTTATCCTAACCAATGTCATCAATATTAATTAAACAGAAGGTTACCTGCACCATATTTCATTATATTGTGTGTAGATGACATCAATCACTCGTTCATTCTATATATTTAAGACGATCTTTGATCAAGTATTTAAATGAAGATGTTTTTTTATATATGATCACAGTAGATATTTACAACACACAAAACAAACCGAAAACTGGTGAAATAATCCAATCATTAATCATCGATGCATTTAAATATAAAACAAATCTGTCTCATTTCCCTAGTTTTGATGATAATAATAATGAGTACCATAAATAAGTATGGCAGAGCCGTGGCCTTATCGCCAGATAATCACTTAACATCATAGATATAGTTATCTATGACTTTCATTTTAAATACTTTAACAAATATCTTTTACAAACTGTTTGTTGTGTCGTTTTTGTTGATCTTGATTGCTTTGATTTGATTTGAGTAATTCCAACAATTTTGTTATTCAGTATTATTTGGCACTGTTTCAGGTATGTCATCTTAGAGGACTTTTACAATTTTGTAAAATTTGTATAACTAAAACGTTACCCCGTCACTATAGTCACCATAACCTTCGAAAACCATTTGCAAAATGTTATTGTCGTACCCCTAATCTGCCTTTAAAATATAAAAGTATTAAAGATATTTAAGAACGCCTCTGCGACAAGGACTATTACAACCTGACTTCTATGGTGACGTGATTTACAAACTTCGTCAGATCACTGGTCATGATCACTTTCGACCTGTATCAAACTTGTTAGGAAAATCATCAAAAGAGGTTATGACCCTATCATCTTGCAACGCACTGTATGTCTAGTGGTTGACCTATTTATGTTTACGGTTAGTCATTTTGCTTTCTCTTTGATTGGGATGACGCGACAAATTGTGGACATTTCATGAAGCCAACTAAATCCTGAAAAGGTTGGTAACGTTTAATGTGATGTCTTCAATCTTGTCATGTCGTGCCCTTAACGGTGTTGTGGCCTTCGACAAGTCATTGATTACTAGAGGCCTCTAGGCGTTTGTTTTTATATTCATATATACATGTTCTTTGTTATGTTTTACTTATATCGCCTACGAATTCCGCCTTGTTTCTTAAAAGGATACAGATAGGCTGGGATTCCCTTATTTATTCTGTCGCGTTTAATTGAGATGACGATAGGTAAGACTGGGGTTTTGGGCATCCTGGAACCTGGTTCACATCCACAGCGGCATTTCTGCCACTGACCGTTCCAGGCCGCTACCCATGTTACCAACCCTTTCATGTGTCGAGTACGCTGCTTCTAGATGATTACATGCCCATGTAATTATTGTTTTCTTCCGTTAAATGCGAGATGGCTAACTTTCCTGTTCCACGTATGTACTTACTATTAAAGACACTGTATGTGGCCGAAGGTTTATTCAACCTAACTAGAAAACATCTTAAAGAGTGTCAGTGTTTCAAAGTATGGAATTATTTGAACATAATGTGACATATATTCCAATTACGTTAAATAAGAAAATATTAATAATAAATAAATATAGAGAAAGATAAATATATCGGACAGGGAAAGCAGAATTCAAAGACGACAGTCAACCACAAAACACAAAAACAAACACGCAAACAGACAAACGAGAAGGCAAAAGTCATAAAAAATGCAAACGACATCACAAACACAAAAGGGTTGACAATAGGGCTACCGCCTTGGAAATGTCAGTGGCAAAGTAGGCCACTGGGGGTTTAAACCGGTTCTAGGGTGCACCAAACCTCACACTTACCCTACTGTCATCCCGTTATAACAGGACAGTGTAAATAAAGAAATCCCCGCCATATTCTAATCTCTAACCAACAAGGCAGCATCAATAGGCAATATAAGTAAAACGCATATATGCTCGTGTAAATATATTCCAAAAAAAACAACAATAGCCTAAAAAGCCACATTGAAGGTACTCAATGACTTGGCAGAAGTCAGAGCAACAAGAGAATAAACCAAATCACATCATCATAGAAATCAGGTTATGATAGTCCTTGTCGCAGAAGAGTCCTTAAATTACTTATATATTTGGAAAGAAGATCAGGGTTACGATAATAAAATTGTGCAAAAGTTTTACGAAGTTTATGGTAACGGTAACCCTGACTGAGTAGCTTTTTAGTCATACAAAGTTTACGAATATTAAAGTCCTCAACTCGAGTACAAGCTCTTGAAACGAATAATGATATATAGGGTCCTATAGAAACCACAGCGTCCGAGCGCAAAGGCATCGTAGGTCCGCACTGTACTGCAAACAAGGACTAGAAAATACAATGAAAGAGACAAGTTGAGACACAAACACCCCATAAGAAGTTGCTCGGGGAACATCCCCATCCAAGTGGGGATAATTAACATTGTCAAAATTAAAATCATCTCTCTTGTCATAGATTTTGCTAATTATTTCACCATTTTCAATCGAGAGATCTAAATCAAGAAAAGAAGCGTTATTATCGGATATATTAGCTTTGTTAAGCTGAAGTTCTTTAGGATAAATATTATTAACCATAGTTGGAAAGAAAGGGTTGTCAATGTTCAATATGAAATTCAGATACCGAGAGGTGTCATTAAAGGATTCAATAACATCTGCCTGGGTATCTGGTGAAAGACTCAACATGAAATCTCTTCCATAGCAAAATAAAAACAAATCTGCGACAAGTGGTGCACAATTCGTACCCATAGCGATACCAACACTTTGTCTATAAAGGATGGTTCCATACCTGACGAAAATATTATCTAATAGGAAGATGAGTGCTTCACAAACTTCATAGCAAGTCCACATAGTATAATTGTCTAAACTGCCGTTAGTAAAAAACGCTTTTTAATATTATTACAGGCCAAATATGTAGTATTTTCTCTAGCGAAATTAACTTGTCTTTGATAAGATGATGTGGTAATGTTGTATATAGTGTAGATAAATCATAAGTGCTTATAGATGAAACGTGACGTTTATTGAACATTTTATCAGGAACGTCTCCTAAATATTGTATAGATCAAAACAAATTAATCCCAGAGTTTTTCATAAGTTTTATCACAATATCGTTTCACGTGATCTTTAACGGCAGTAAGACAAAAAGTTAAAAGTGTGGAGATGTTTGTTGTAGTGCAGGCACAAGAAGTCGATATAAAGCGGGCCTTATATGGATTTTTATGTAATTTAGGAATCCAGTACATAGTAGGCAGTTTGTTTTGCTTATCGTCTACCCCAGCCTTAAAAGTAAAATAATGAGTTGTTTTCCATATAGGAGTGAGATATATTCAGACTAAGAGAGTATTATTCCGTAAAAGAATGAGGTGCGTATCGTATACGATTGAAGTGTTAACAAGTATATAAGAGAAAGGGTATTCCGTATAAGGGCAAGGGCATTCCGTAGAGAGAGAGGGTATATTCCGTATAAGAATTATTTCTGCTCAACCCGGTACTATAGAGGGTGTGAACGGTAGCAAACACTTTTCAATACCTTTCATGAACAGTCTCAATCAAACCGAGACTGCGATACGTTTTGTATTAATCGTGTTCGGCGATTTCCAAATTACTCTTTGCATACCTTTTTATATCACGGTAGCGTTGCCTGTGCTGTGTGGCGGCGGTAAAACATCTCTCCGTGCTTGCAATCAGAACTATTATTTATTCCGATCTTTGGAGATCGCTTAGCCCGATATTTTATAATTATCGGTGGTACATTCTCAAATACTTTTGTTTTCTTACTTGAATTTAGAATCGGTGGTTCCACTATTCCAGCCTTTAAAGGTTCTCATTATTATTTACTCACCTTTAGGATATGTTGCCTGCTTTTTAATTTAGTCGTTTGACTGTTATTTTATCACCCTTCGGATATTTTGCCTGCTTTTTAATTTAGTCGTTTGACTGTTACCTGTGATACGTAGGTTTCATAACCTCTGCTCCCAACTAAATACCATTTTATTTTTTCTCGTTTAAGGTAAAGCGTTTTGTTAGAAGCTGGGACCAAACGCCGCTGGCGATGTAATGGTGTGAAAATACCTCATTTTGAAGGTTCCATGTTCACCGTCATATGCATACCATATTCGGGATGGCTCAAATTTCTGTACTATTGACTTTTAAATATTGTGTTCTGCTCAATCCGGGGCTAGAGTGTGTGAACGGTAGCAAGCATTTTTCACTACCGTTCATGAACAAATCGATCTCAGTCAAACCAAGACTGCAATATTTTTTGTATTCATCGTACTCCACGATTTCCAAATTTCTCATTTCATGCTTTTTTATGTATTATCTGTATCTATATAGTTCTAGAAGCAGCACTTTCCACAGTTTCGCAGCACAGCGCATGCAACATGTCTCATTTTGACAGAAGCCTTTGTCATTTCCCGTGTAACTTCCAGGTTACAGTTTACTTATTCCGTACTCCAGCCACTCTAAATCGAACTTTGGTCGCACATTTGTTGGTAAGTTTGGGTTTCTAAATTATATATAGGTGACGGCATTCGTACATTGAACTCCAACTAACAGTGTTTAAGATATTTGGAAAGTTTTAGACACTAAGTTCAGGAGAGTAATGTTTTAAAGAATATTATCAGATTCTTATTTTAAAATATATGGTATCCAGCAAGAAACAACCATGTTTAACTAAAAAACACATTCAAAAAGTATGGTCAACAGCTTGATAGGAACCGTCAATTTAGAAACCAGTTGATCTGTAGTAAAATCCTCAGCAAAAAATCGTCAATTTTGTTTAATTCAATGGGCTGTAATTCTAGCATGATAAGTGTAATCTGTCTGGTTATCGATATTATGCCCATACACATTGACGCCAAGTTTCATCAAGATTAGATTATAAATGTTAAAGTTATTCGGCGGAAATCGCAAAAGTCTTTAATTTTCAAAAATCCAAGGGCCATAACTACGGCAATATTGATGCGGTCTGGCTGGTTATCGAACTAATTGTGCACTACTTGTCGCAGATTTGTTTCTATACTGTTTATGACATAAATTGTATGATGAGGTTGTCGTCTGACATACTCAATATTGATATCCGGTGTTTGCTTATATGGTCACTGTCACAAGATGACCCTAGTGGTTGGGACGAACTCAGGAAATAGTCAATGTCGATGACTGTATTACATAAATTTAATGCAACTTTTAAAATATGTTAAATACATATACAATTATCAAGAAAAACAAGCGAATACACAGTTGAAATATAAAAAAAGACTGTTCTCATGAACGATTTATACGTTCGTAGTATTATCACAAATACTGAATGTGTCCACTGACTATATATGACATTAAAGTGTTTTTGGAGTTACAAACAATGTTGATTATCACAAACGTTACAAAGAATGATGCGCGAGAGCTCATGAATATGATGCGCGACTCCAATGATCGGTGATGGTCATCAAATGCCTTCTATAAGGGAGTATGACTCAATGAATATGATGACGCGATGATTAACCTCCACTAAGGTTGTGGGGTAACGTTCCTCCAGTGAGGTCTGATGACGGGCCCACCACGTGCCCCGGTGGTTTCTGCTCCTATGAGAACCTGACCATTGTCCAGGTACGGCGACCGTCTCCACCGCTCATTACCTTATGCTTTGATTCCCGCTTAATCACCTAGAGGGCCTACACACCCTAAATCTTACCTCCACTCCGGGAGGCTTGGGCTGTAATAATACATACTTTTATATGTCGATTCATTGACACAACAATCTTATACAATTATCAGTACACAAACAAATCATTATCTAGTAAATATATTTGAGCCACTCTCTAATGATGATGTGTAGCAATGAATACGTATTCTACAATACCATGTATACTCATCGGCATATATACAAGTATAGCACCTCACCGTTAACCACCGTTAACCAATGCACCTCATATACAACGTTATCAATTTAATCTTGCATTACAATTAATGAGTTATACACATCGGCATATATAAATGTAATTATATCCTTTCACCGTTAATCCATGCACCTAATATACAACGTTATCAAGTTAATCTTGTATTATAATCGACTACAGTAATTGTATCTAATAAAGTAACTTCAGAATCATATGCTAGTTCTATCAAGTTAATGTTTGAAAAACATATAAAAGCTAACCGGATGTAGATACATCACGAAATAAAATGGCGACGCCCATTGAATACCAATGTACAATAAATTTCATAAAACAGATATACTGACCACATATTGCTTGTGAATTGCACCCTTTCAAACGACTGCTCCAACCAAAGCAGCTATCAACATTTCCCAGCCACGACTGGAGAACACTGCATTTTATAATCAAAACCATCATTTCCCACGTTCATTCCGTGAGACACGTGGCAACAGACGCAATTTATATATCTACACGAAAGGAACCCTACACAAGTTTGCCCTTTAGAGAGATAGATTGTAAAATACCTATACTTTTACATGCATTAACGCACATATAAACTTATTGAACGGCCCGTTGACGCCCAGCTAATAATTTCTTTATTTTTTTTATAGAGAATATGTTAACGACCTTCAATGATCATAATCACATGTTTACAACTATTCCCATATCCCATATGATTGCAGATGCAGTGTTTGATGCACTATTAAAATTATAAACACATGTTTAAAGCTTCTACTGAAAGCATAAAACTCACATGTTTAAAGCTTCTGTAGAAAGCATAAAACTCAAACGTGTGTAATGAAAATGCCGTTGCAAATTATACTTAAGCTGACTTAACTGAGAGAGGGCTGGCGTGGTGCAGTCGGTAGCGCGGCGGATTTGTAACCGGAAGCCCCGGGTTCAATCCTCCGTGGTGCCACTGAGTTCCGTCGGTGTGTTCTTGGGCAAGACACTTTCCCTCAGCCTCGTCCGTCGGATGGGGACGTAAACCGGGCGGTCCCGTGTATCGGTCTATCCTCCGAGCACGTAAAAGAACCATAGGAATCTATTCGATAATAAGAGTAGGGCAGGTTCCCGGATTCCTATGTATCCTTCCCCTCTCTCTGGGGCGGCTCTAAATAACCTATACTGTGTTGATGAGCCGTTAAACAACATTCAATTGACTGACTTAACTGTAAAGGTTGCAGGATTACTTCCCTTGTTTCGGAAGACGCCATTTGCATCGAGTATAAAACGGCGTGAGAAATTAAATTCGAGTCAGTGTTCAGACACCCCCCCCCCCCCCCCCATCATCGCCCCTCTCCCTCCCCACCTCACCGCCGCAGCGAAAACTACACAGAGCGGAAGCGACAACCATCTTCATACAGACAACGTTAACGACTACACAACAGCAGGACCAGATCAACCAACACACTCAACGCAGAAAAGTCCAGACTCCAGTGTGCCCTTCTCGTTAAGATACCTCACGGCTTAACGAGTGTGTTGGTAGAGGGACTATAAACCTCGGAACGACACACACACACACACACACAATTCGAGTCAGTTGGCAGCGGGATGTCGGTCAGTGAACATCTCATGGAAGGTTGTTGAAGGAGATGGCTGGCTTTAGGATATTGCTGGGACTTTGGTCGAAGTCATTGGAATTGAGAGACTCTCAGAGTTACAGTGTATTCTCAGAGTTGCTGAGTCCTCTTTCCAGTACAGTGTACCGGGTCGTTTACTATCTTATACGGTTTCAGCTGGCGTGAAGTGGCTTGGAACAAATGTTGTGCTGTGAGACTTGTTGATGTTGTATGAGGTTGGTTTCGAACTAGTGAACGGATGTAGTTGTATGGAGGTGTGAAACGGTTTAAGAGTGGGAGTATACTTGATTATGTAATGATTCATTTGTTAACATATAACACTCATTTGAACTTTGTTTTATTTAGAACCAATCATAAAGCAAGAAGCTTGAGCAAAATTGTCATATATCAATGTAATTAACACTGTCTCAAACAATGAGTCAGTTGAAACATTTATACTGGTTAGCATATATTATTGTAAATTTTAAGCGAAGACGGTACACGTTACACTTGTAAATAATTATTCAGTATCATAAAAATCAAACAGTATTCTAATAGATATAACTTCTATTTCATAATCTGATAATCCATGAAATTATTTGTGCTAGGCAAAACTCGTGTCGACGGTAACTTGTCGAATGATCAGCCAGAACAATTTTCCCGGAATCATTCATTAATTTGTTCGGAGTCTTTGTTTCCGCCGTATTTTTCTATATTTGAATTGTTCTTATAGTATTTTGGCTGTTACTTGTGATACGCAGGCTTCATAACCGCTGTTCCCAACTAAATTCCATTATGTTTATTTCGCTCTTCGGGGCATTTAATTTTATTAGATACTGGGACCATAGGGGAAGTAGTGCACTCCATGTCCACCGCCATATGCATGCCATCTTCTGGATGGTTAAAACTGTGTACTATTGATTTTATGAATATTGAGTTCTGCTCAATCCGGGGCTAGAGGGCATGAGTGGTAGCTAGCATAATTGCACTACCGCTCATGAACAGTCTCAATCAAACAGAGACTGCAATATTTCGTATGTGTCGTGCTCGGCCGTTTCCAAAGTTCCATTATCATACTCTTTCCTATTGATGCTAAGGTTTGTTAGTTGAATTTTAATAAACCAAACTGTTGTTTAAAACAGAGACAATCAGAGTTTTGTTTCGTGATATTAAGTAACCTTCACAATTGTTAAAACAATGTTATATCATTTTTCAGAATAGTATGAAAAATCGGTGATGACATCACAATTCATACAGTTTAACCGTGCACGTCATAGTTCTTATCAGTAAATGTATAGTAAAGTATAGTTTACAATGCATAGTACCTCTTCATACTTGACACTTTACATCATACTTCATACTTCATATTTCATTGTATGTTTTGTATAATCTGTTACATTTTTTACATTAAAAAATACTGTTACTGTTACACTACAACGTTGCATGCATAACCTAGTCTGATAAACAAGAGAAAATGCGCATTCTTATTTACTTGTCATTGTCGAATATGACGAGACCATGATAATTGGCATGTATTGGCACTGATCAGCTAATTTATTGCAGAGAGAACATTCCAAATTCCATTTAAAGGGAATATAGGCATATAGCCAAACAATCTTTATTATTGAGAGTTGTGGTAAACTTGGAAAGGGGTGAAACATTACCAAATCGGATGATAAATGAAGAAGATTTTACCCTCTATGAAATAGTTATAAATATGATAATTTACTGATTTATAAGAAAGACATTCAC
The DNA here is from genome assembly GCA_037043455.1 of Cyrtodaria siliqua. NCBI lineage: Eukaryota > Metazoa > Mollusca > Bivalvia > Adapedonta > Hiatellidae > Cyrtodaria > Cyrtodaria siliqua. The sequence goes on from JAWPHD010007174.1 coordinate 42,875, forward strand.
AGCAACTGTATAAATACCTGAAGTGTAATAATGCATTATATGATCTGCTAAACCCCCAGCGGCCTTTTTTGTCACTGGCCATTCCAAGGCGGTAGATTCCAAGGCGGTAGACCTATTGTCAAACCTGTTTGTGTTTGGGATGTCATATGCCCTTTATTCCTTATTAACATTGCAATTCAAGTTTGTCGTTTTGCGTGTTTTGGGTTTTACTGTGTTCTGTGAAAGCTGCATTTCCTGTTCGATTTGTATACTATTATTGCAGTAATCTTCTTCCTTTATCATCTTATTTCGATAATTCGTTTACCCTTTTAACGTTTTTCAGAACTCTCAATAATAAAGAGTTCAGCTTTATGCTTACATCACCTTCCAGTGTTCGACTGTGCACGTTCTAACGTGTTAAACAAACTGTCAAAGAGTTGGCAATTGTTACAATTACAATTACTAGAATATGGATGCACGTCTTCTGCTTCAACACACTGTAACTCCTCTTGGCGCTTGATATCTATTGAGACAGTTTCTGATCCTGTAGCATCGTTAACAGGCTGTAACTCCTCTTGGCGCTGGGTATCTATCGTGGCAGTTTCACTTACTGTAGCATCGTCAACACGCTGTAACTCCTCCTGGCGCTCGGTATTTATCCCGACAGTTTCAGTTGATGTAGCATCGGTGCATGGAAGTTTTGTCTTCTGTGGTGGCCTGATGCCATGAATTGTTATTTTTTTCTTCAACAGTGAATTACCTAATTTTGGCAACCATTTCTGTAAAAAAGTATCTATATTTATTTGTTGTTGGTGATATTATAAGTTATTTTAAGTAGATACAAAAGTCGTACCGGAAAAGTGGCATTCACCAAAACGGAGTCAATCAAAATCATGCATTTTTAACAAACAATTTGTTTCCAATATAGATCTTGAAATGCTGCGATATAAGTTATAAAGGTAACAATACACTTAACTCTTGCGTGTTAATGGTAAATACGGGAAATATATGTATTTACCGTAATCTTCTTAATGAAAGACAACATTTTCAGAATGTATATTGTTTTATTTGCACCCTAGAACCTGGTTTAAACCCCCAGCGGCCTTTTTTGTTACTGACGGTTCCATGGCGGTAGCCCTATTGTCAACTCTGTTTGTGTTTGTGACAAAATCTTTATTCTATAGTTGTATACGCATACTGAATGATAGCTATGGTTTTGAGAGATTAACATTCAATATAAGTAAATTTGACATGTTTAGCACAATGATTATACACATTGAACTGTATCTATAAACAACTGTAAAGATATGATTAATAAACAATAAAATCAAAGCACCGCAAGTACTGTTAAACAGAAATTACGTTCGAATATGTTATGTTATAATATAAAAAAGTATGTTTATGTCAACAATAATTTTATTTCAAACTTACTTTAACAATATATGTTTTACGAGATCGTCATATATCGGCATGCTGATAGAATAGAATTGAGAGAAACGAAAGAAAGTGTCAGTTTTGTACCTCTGGTGATATTGAAGACGAGTATCATTTTGTTTTAATTTGTAATAGATATAATGACTTACGAAAACGATATGTGCAACGTTATTTTAGAAGGAATCCATCTGTTTTCAAATTTATTGAACTTTTGCAATCACAAGATAGTAAACTAGTTAATAATTTGTCACATTATATATTTAATGCTTTTAAATTAAGACGTAACACGGTCCAAAATTAAAGAAGGACCGTCCTCTGTGTACTTTTGTTTTACCTATTTGTGTAAATTGTATATTTACATTGTTTATTATTTTTCTGACTAGATTTATATATTGTAAACATGTTGTAGACGAGAAACTGTATAGTTTAAGTCTGAATAAAAGTTTGTTCTGTTCTGTTCTGTTCTGTTCTGCTGATAATTTATTCAAAGTATTGATTGTACTGAAAATGCCTATTCACGCTAAATAACATATAACATACATTGTCGAATTAGTTATTTATAATTTGCCGTGAAATTAACTCATTATCTATTTCTTAGCATTTGTAGCAGCATGATGTCATAAGCATACAATACTAAGAAGTTATTAAATGGAAATGGCGTGCCTTACGTGGTTATTGGCACGACTCATAATAAAAAATTGCAAGATAAGTTTTTAGGAGCGGTTTTCTGCTTTTTAACCCAACAAATATGTTAACGCCCCCCTAAAAAATGGCACACATTTGTTTTGCTTGTCATCCCATTTTTGGAAAACTTACGCCCCACCCTCCCACCCCCACTCTCCTGGATCCGCTCCTGTTTACGATTACATAAAAACAATATCTATGACATTGTCAAATGTACAATTTCACTTAAGGCATAACATTGCCGTTTAATGACTTTTTTTATTATATACCTGTTAGAAATAAAACTCAATACAAGATTATTTATTTATTCTAGCGCTCTCTCACCCGGTATTTTGTTTACGTCTGACCGCATGTTAAAAAATCTCTTTCTCTGACGTTCCAATAACAGGTTATTGTGCACGCTTCCGATATAGAGCTCCGGTTACATGTTTCCCCTATAGTAAGGTATATAATAAATTCACAGAAAGCACAGAATCGAAAAAGAAATCAATATCTGCTAAATACATTGATCTTAGCATGTTATCACTATTTACATAAGATGCAAATCGTGGTTAACATCACAGTTACTTCGGGATGCAGTTGCGTAGCTAGGGACTTTAGAATGTGTAAACAGTCTAGTGGGGTCCGGCAAGCTCCCCCGGATGTTTTCCCTAGACCCTCTGTGTCACCCCCACCCCCCACCCTACCCCCCACACCCCCCCCCCCCCCACACACACACACACCTTTTGTTTTTATTGCATTTTTTTACTTTTTAATTTTTTCTATATTTGGGACGATGTGTACGCAGCTGCGTACTTTACGTACGGGTAGCTAAGCGCCTGGGATGGTTAAAATTCTGTACTATTTTATGAATATTGAATTCTGCTCAACCCGGGGCTAGGGGGCGTGAACGGTAGCAAGCATACCGATACTGCAATATTTCGTATTTATCGTGTTCGGCCGTTTCCAAAGGTCCACTCTCATACTCTTTTGTGAGATGAAATACCAAAGGTGTTTAAATGCAGCAGACAAGAACAGTTGGTCTGCGGAAAAGACAAGAACAGTTGCTCTACGGAAGAAGATTAGAACAGTTGATCGGGAAATACAAGTCTTTATGTTTAAATGTTTACATGCCTAATGTAAAAACACTTTTAAATTCTTTTAAATTGTGACCACATTATTTTTTAAATCGAAGCTGATCATCACATAATATTATTCGTGTAATTTCTACCTTGGCTTTTCCAATGCTTGTATCATTATATATATATTCCGTTAATTAAAAGAAAATTAAAGCGGTGGCCTTTATATTAATTTAAACAACAGCACTGTTAGATAAATAAACGTATTTTGTTTATAAGCATTGTTACCGAAAAGAGTATGAGAGTGGACTTTTGGAAACGGCCGAACACGACATATACGAAATACTGCAGTCTCGGTTTGATTGAGACAAGTTTGGTATAATTATAATTACAATTAGCCATGTTGTTAAGAAGCAAATCGTCACTGTTCACCAATTAAGGGGCAATAACTCCAGAGATACTAATTCAATCTGGTTGGTTATCGAACGTGACCGAGATATTTTGTTCATAAGTATTGTTTCCAAGTTTAGCTATATTTGGACTAGAATTACTCAAGTTATTCAACGAACACTAAATTTCCCGCTTTTTGCACTTGGTTAACCTTTGACCTACTTTATGACCTTTGGTGGCCTGAATGGCAATGGCATCCGGCCCTACGGTGTTTGGGACATTCCAATAAGTATTATGGTATCAATGAAACACTTCTACTAAAAAAATACCATCAACTCGAAAAATAAGCGTTTTTATTGCTGATGGACCGCCTACTTTGTGGCTTTCCAGGCTTTTATATTTTATATTCATATATAAAAGATCATCTATGTGTTATACTTATTTTGCATATGAATGCTGCCTTGTTTGTTATAGAATATACCCTGGCGGAGATGTCTTTATTTACACTGTTGCCTTTAATTGAGATGACAATATGGTAAGAGTGAGGTATGGTGTGCGCTAGAATGTGGTTTAAACCCCCCCCCCCCCCCCCAGCGGCCTTTTTGTCTCTGACCGTTCAAAGGCGGTATCCCTACTGTCAACCCTTTTATGTTTGTGTTCTCGTTTCTTGCATTTTAGTCATCTTTAATGTTGCTATTTGTTTCTATGCGTGCTTTTGGTTGCCTGTGGTCCTTGAATGCTGCACTTTCTGTTAATCTTTAATATCTACTTCTTATTAACATTGTTGTTCGTTTTAATGCGTGATTTTGGTTGACTGTGTTCTGTGAAAGCTACTTTTTATGTTCTACTTTTATACCTACTTTGCACGCATAATCTAGTATAAAAGGAACGAAAGAGGATGCTGCATTCTAATGTATATCACGACACCATGGTAGTTGGCAAGTATTGTTAGTACAATTCCACAGACCAGCAAATTTATTGCAGACAGAACATCCCGAAATACCATTTAAGCGATCGACTTTGCATGTTCTGACATGTTCAAAAATACCGTCGAAGAATAGGCAATTGTTAAAAGGACAATTTGCGACTCTACAATCATATGAATGGACGAGTTCTTCTTCAACACGCTGTAGCTCCTCTTGGAGCATGGCATTTATTGAGACAGTCTGAGTTACTGTAGCATCGTCAACACGCTGTAACTCCTCTTGGCTCTCGGTATTTATTGAGACAGTGTCAGTCACTGTAGCATCGTCAACACGCTGTAATTTCTCTTGGCGCTCGATATTTATTGAGACAGTGTCAGTTACTGTAGCATCGTCAACACGCTGTAACTCCTCTTGGCGCTCGGTATTTATTGAGACAGTGTCAGTTACTGTAGCATCGTCAACACGCTGTAACTCGTTTTGGTTCTCGGTATTCATTGAGACAGTGTCAGTTACTCTAACATCGTTGTGTTGACGTTCTCTGGTATGTGATGGCCTAATTCCATAAATTGTTATTTTTTTCTTCGACAATGACTTACGTAATTTTGGCAACCATTTCTGTAAACAAATTAATCTATGTTTATATTTCTTGTTGTTATTATAGGCTGTCTTTAAGTAGATACAAAAAGTCGAACAGAAAAACTAGCATTCACACAACTGAGTCAACCAAACACACGCATTTTAAACAAACAACAATTTGTATCCAATATAAATCATGAGATGTTGAAACTTTAGTGAAAAAAACAACAACATGCCATAAACAATAATAGATATGGCCATTGTGAATTAACATACAATTCAATCCACCATTTATTTTGATAATGTTACATTATTGTTCCTTGAATGCTACATTAACTAATTTCCCTTACTACACTACGGCTTTTTGCTTACAATTGATTTCTTTGTTATCTGTTTTCCATTAGGCATTGACATTTATAATGCTTGCCACTATTTACAACAAAAAATATAAATTACACGAACCAATGAAGATTATGTTGTTGTTTTTTTTTGTTTTTTTGTTGTTTGTTTTGTTTTGTTTTTTCTAAAGCTTCTATTACATATACAAACAGAACACATACATTTTATTTTACATGTTTATAACAATTACATATATATACTGCAAACAAAATATAGTCATATTAATTAATCATAATGTGCTTTATTCTATTTTGTTAAAAGGACATACGGCAAACTTGAGTTTTATTCAAATATGAAAATAATCATCTCGGTGATTAATCTTGCCTCATTTTGACTTTAAAACTGCCTGCATATGATTAAATAGCAAATTGAAACATAATGTTCTTATCCATATCTATCAAGATTTTAAATGTATTACTGGTGCATTATTATCCAAAGTTAGTAATATGTAAAATCAATTTCCTGTGAACTACTTGAATACTTAATATCAATGATTGAAAGTATGCAAGCTATATTGAAAACTAACGGGACGCTATGAGTTTTAAACAAATCAAGATTACCATGCAGTAGGAACGCCAGCCCTATGGCGTATGAATATTTATCAAACAAGGTCACGTGATAAAATCGATAACAAAATGACATTATCGGGAAAATTGTCACTGGTCAGATTTCTTCACCTCTTATTTATAAACTGTGATTATAACAAAACACAATCACAGATCGTTGTTAAAGTAATAATATTCACAAAATACATTGGTCGAACATAATTGGCGTACACTTCGTGTAATTCCCATTAATAGTTAAAGGTATTTTTCAAAGGGATGAATTTAGGTTGTTTTAAGGTTTAAATTGCCAAAAATGCGCTTTTAAATCAAAATCGATTTATTTCGTCATTTTAGAAGCGAGCATAATAACAAAATCATATAGATACATCTCTCCTCTGTATATATGTAGAATTTCAATAAACGGAGACAAGTACTAATTAAGTAACAGAACAGTCCGACCCAAAGACGGCAAGATTCATATTCATTAAGGAAAGACGACCGGCTACAGAAACAATTAAATAATTTCGTTATGTAAACACATATATTTAAAATGTATGTGTCCATGTATTTTACACTAAATTTTTGATCTATACATGCTTTGGGTTTATGTCAGAATGGCCAATTTACTTTAACAAACAATGTTGCAACGGTATATCGGAAAATGAAATCATGATGGCGGCAACATACGTTGCAGAGTTAATTTTCGAAATCAGAAAAAGCGATAAACTAATATAAGTTTAACAGGCAGAAAGAAGTATATTCTTTTAACTGTTCGTTTAAAACTGAGGGGGCGACTCGAGTTTTAAAGAAATCAAGATTGGCATGTGTCCCTTTAACCAAGTAAATAAATGACTGACGAGTAACAGACATGCTACTGTCAGTAACAAACATGATTATGTGTAGACTCGAAGATTTCATAACATAAACGTGGACATGTCATTGTGTCAATGGAGCACTTGCCAGATTTGTGGTGTTGTGAAACACTGTACGCGTGAATCCAAAAAGTGCGAGTCGTTTATATTTATAGGGCATATATAGTTATATATATATATTTATATATATTATTCTTTTATATTTATATGGTCCCAGAACGCAGTCATACTCACTACTATATTGAAAGTAAATACTGAATATACATGTGCGGTGCGTTACGATCTGTAGTATTTGAAAACAGACATATTAAACATTTCCCTGAACATATATACTATATTCGTAGAATTATTTTTTCCTGAAAAAAAAATACATGTTTGTTTTCAGCAGTTGAAATCTACTATATTCTGCGAATATTGCTACTTTGAAAATTTGAATACGTCTGTTTTCATCAAATAGCATGTTTTGTTTGTTTTAATATATATTTTTTTTAATTTAAGATTTAAAAAAAAAATGGATGATCGGAATATGTCTTACACACTGTTGAATCCTGTAATTTAACAACAAGTGGTTTGGTTCACAGGCGACAGTATCGGTGAACAAAACCACTTGTTTTACCGGATTCAACATTGTGCAAGAAAATATTCATATATTATACCATTAATATTATAACATGTGTGTTGTAACATATGCTTATCCTTGGAAAGTGGATGTCTGCAGGGAACTTGACCTTTTACCTAAAAATCAAACGATCATCCTCTTTCCACTGTCCACCAATGAAGTTTCATGAAATTTGCTTTAGGTAATAGGAAAAACTGTGTGGGTAATACTTTTCATTTTCCGGTCATGTTAACGGACCTTTCAACTACTGACTTCAAAATAAACAGGGATTATCATTTCACCAAAGGCAGTCAAAGTATGAAGTTTTATGAAATAAGCTTCAGAGAAAGTAATAAAGAGTTTGTACAAAGTTTCGTCAAAATCCAACAAGTAGCGCAGACAAGATTTGTGACGGACGAACGGAAAGGCCAAATATAATCTGTCTCACCTACCACTTTGTGGTGGAAGACATAATTATAAAGACAATATTTTAGTTCATATGTATACTTTATTAAGCAAATAATTGAGCGAACATAAACTTCAGCATTGACTCTGGCCAGTGGTGTACATGGAGTCTTCTTCCACATGACGTGCAGACTGAAAGAAAAGAAAGACATAGAATAAAAAGTTAATATAAGTCGAGCAGAGTATTCAATTTGAATCAGGTGTTGCGAGGGGGAGCTAGGGTTTGTTTAGGGGATTGGGACAGTTTAAAATTTAATTATTGTTTAACGCCTCATCAACACGTTGTTTAGGTTATTTCGAGCCGCCCCAAAGAGAGGAGGAAAGATACATAGGCATCCAGGAACTCTGCCCTACGCTTACTACCGATTAGGTACCTATGGTTCTTTAACGTGCTTGGAGGACAGACTCCGATACACAGGACCATCCGGTTTACGTTCCCATGAGACGAACGAGGCTAGCAGGACACATCGAAGTAACCCAGTGGCGCCAGTAAGAATTGAATCCGTGTTCACTGGATTCAAAGCCGATATGCTATAAACGTCCCTTGACCAAAACTGAGTAAATGGCACATCAAGCAAAGGGTCAATACATATTATATTGTGTATCATACTAGTATATGATTGAACTGACATGATTATAGAACCATTTTAATGTATTTTTCAACCCAACAGTACAGCAAGAATCTATTATAAGGAAAGTTAAATCTGACAGAGGGTGCAATGCTCTATAAGCCATTTTTACTAGAAGGGGAATAAAATACAAGTCTTGCCAAAAATCTAAAATTGTTAAATTTTACACGTTTTGTTCATAGGATATTTTACTTTAATGACTTAGTAAGGACATTTTACATGGGGAGAAAACATTAATATACAACTATTATTTTCTTTCTCAAAATCTGGTGATGCCGCTAGTTTTAGAAATAAAACATGATTAAATAGGGCAGTTGAGAAGACACTTTTGTAGATGTGTGGTCTGTTCTGATGTGAAAATGTGTAAAACAGACACAATATTGGAAATTTGCTCTGTGTCCCTTTAATAAATTGGAGACCCATCACATAGACCAATGAGTTGATGTTAAAGGGACACACGGCAATCTTGAAGTATTTATCAATCTTTAACATTAGCATCTTCATTTGTTAACCTGGTAACATTTTAAATTTAAACCTGCTTGCATTAAAAATTAAATAAAAGTGTTTCATTTTGTCTTCGTTATTCTATCAAATACTTAACTATATTATAGGTGCACTATTATCAACAGTAGGTAATGTGTAAAACAATTTCTTCTGAACTATTCTAATAAATAATATTAATGATGCACAAATGCAAACTATGCAGAAAAATTAACCGAACTCCAGAAGTTTTAAACAAATAAAGACTGCCTAGTGTCCCTTTAACACAACTTGTTTTCGCATGTATCCAGTACATGTAGTTTACACGAGCTCATATGACAATCACGCTGCACTATCACTGAAAACATTTTTTACTCTTACTTTGAACAGCACCGTGCAAGCATAACACAAACTCCATTTAAAGAACTACACAAGTGCAAACAATTTTTAAAAAGGCTCTTACCTCCATATGATCCAATGGCATTTAATACGGCTTGACATTCTGAAGTCGTCAGTATCAATTCACTTAGAGCTGCTCAAGGGCACGATCTACATTTGAGGCCTCTCTGAAAACAACATCAATCCAATGTCAATGATCAAACAGACATATGTTATCCTTTGTTATACATAATGTAACATATTTAAAAAAGAAAAGATAAAAGAAGAACTAAATTGGATAAAGCATGAATACTACTTGTGCTCAATAACACGGTTAATGTAATAAAAACATCTCTCATCATTCATTATACATGTAAAATATAATGTAGCCCAACTGGAGATCCATTAAAAACATTATTCCACCTTCACAGCATATTTCCAGCCCATGGAATAGTCACTTCTTTTGAGACACACTGGAGGCAAGCGTGGTAGCTTCACCTCCTTAAAGGCTTTTAGTGAAATGTACTTTCTCGAAATTGCGTTGTTTTTTTCGCAACAGAAAGTATGTAGTAAATGTAAACAAATGTCATTTCAAAATCACTTCCTTGCCTCAAAACTTTACTGTACATAAATATGAATCTGACCGATTTCAGTCAAATGTCTATGGCAGATTACATTGTTTCAATGGTAGTTGTATTGGGTTATGTATTCACGAATGTTCGAGAAAATGGGGATAACATAACGATATACAGACAACGCTAACAATTTACATTCATGCATCTGAGGGGTGGGGGTCGGGGTGGAGGCGGTTTCTAGTTGTCTTACCCCCTCCTTGTTTTCGGTATGCAAGCTCCATCTACCCCCACACCCCCATCTACCGTACTTGGGTGGGGGCGGGGTGCGGTGGACATTGATAGCATTTCTACTAGCAATTGTTTTATTCCACGAAACGTTCTACAGTTTACAGTACATCCAGTTACTGGAAGGTCGGAGTACACGAAAAACACTTATAGTAATTATGAACTTTCTATTATACAGTATACACCACTTTTTTATGCACTGTATTTGGCCAATGTCTAAATATGCACGATCTAAAAGTGGTGAGTACTGTTTATTAACAAACACATTTTAATGACAAAACAAATACCTTGATCATGGACCTCCAGCAGCAGACAGTAATCCCAAATCCAACTTGCAACAACATGTCAATTTCACGTGTCAAATTATGTCACGGTGACCTGTCAGTCACCAACACTGCATCGTGTTGACACATAATGGGATGTTATTTCGTCCGGTAAGGTATTAGTTTTTACATAATCTACGGTATGAAACACTGTACGCATGTTGTTAGACCCCATAGGTACCCGTAGTGCTCGCCGACGTAGCGCGCCCAATTTCGGGTGAAAGAAAAATGGCGTCTGTTTTAATTTAAAATTCGTAAAATAGTCCGTAAAATACAAAGAAATAGTCCATGTTCGCGGAGTTAAAATGCGAACAGAACTGATATGTTATAGGTCCGTGGCGTTCCTACTGATGTGTCTCTTAAAAATATACTCCGTATATATATATATATATATATATATATATATATATATATATATATATATATGCAGATATTACCAATGAACAAATCAAATACCTCCAGACAAAGTACGAGATACTCCTGCAAGTTAAGGTTTGTCGTTTCACGTAGAGATGTAATAAACAGCGGTGGGTCAATCTTGCTGTCCTAAAATAATACATATATAACTACTAGTATTTAATTTAAACACTATAGCATATCAGTATTGCAAGGTATGAAGTATTTGAATTAATTTACATGCATATATGGTATAAACTTGTTATCTTATTTATGTCACCTCCTGCTGATAATCTTTATCGTAGATATATTTTGACAAATTGAAATATTCTCTATATGTGTTAGATATCGTTTTAGATGCAGCTGCACTACAAATGTAGTTAGTATATAATGTTTTGACCTACATTCGTTTTATGTTATTTAATAACAGTTACTCAAAATTGGCTTCAACAAATAAGTGCAAAGATAACTGTAATAAGGTTCATACTATCAAATCCTGTATTAGACCGCACACAGCAGGCTGGGTTGATGTTGATTTTGCCAATACATTTAAAAAGTTTCTCAGCTGCACTGTATTACCGAGACCTTTCTTCCTCCGGGATTGGACTGAAAGTAATATTATTACGAGATACTGATTGAGTCATATATATTAATAGCTGTTGCTAACATGAGAACTAAAGGAAATTTGTCTCAGAATTGTCTAACATGATTAAATCATGATATACCTTAAGCATTCAATAATAACGTTATGATATGAAGAAGTCCTACTTTATTATTTAGTTCATTTTATAAGCTCAAAACTTGCAATTATTTTATCAAAAAACATAGACATTTCATATATTAAAAGGCAAAAGACAAAACAGATCCATATATGGTCAAGTCATAAATAAGACAATACGAATTTAGCACTAGGTTACCAATTAAATGTATTTAAATAGCCGGTCTCGGAATTATTAGGGATGATGCCGGTGTAATGAAGTAGTTTGACCCCCATAGAATAGAATAGTGATCCCAGTTATCCCACTTCATAAAATAGTCACTCCTCGGTCATAATAAATGCTGTAGAAAACTGACTTTTGTAAAAGTCTACATGCATTTTTTTTTTAATTTGATATATGTTTGCCAGCATGACTTTACACATGCATTTTTCCCAATGTAAGTGTAAGATTAAAATCATGTTTCATTTTTGTACAGTTTATATGTCATCTCGGTCGAGGCACCTCTCATGCGGGTACAGGTAAGAAACATAGAAATATCATAAAGCAACAGTGTAGAATTTCTAGAGCCTAAAACGTATGCACATTTCTGAGGAATTCATTGACCAAATTTAAGGGAAGTAATTATATATTCTTATTTGTGATTGACATAGAATGCTATAAATGTTTTAAGTTGAGAGAGAGAGATAGAGAGAGAGAGCGCGCGCGAGAGCGAGAACGAGAGAGAGAGAGAGCATGACAATGTGAGGACAATCATTCTGCCCTCACATCTACTTTTGTTTAAATGATAGCTAATTTGAAGACTGGATCATGTAAAGGGTGAGGACACGGAAGAGAGAAACATGTAACGAATCCGGACAATTTATATTAACAAATATTATTATAATATACCTAGTATGTTTAAATTCTTAGAATTACTGCAGACACAGGATAGGAATATTGTTATATATTAGTACAGCTTTAGCTGTAAGGAATACAATCTTGATTAATTAAACAATGTTTAGCTCTTTTGAATTTTCATTCTCATGTATCAGTTACTCAACATAGCAAATGTACTTTTGTCTAAAAAACTTGACTTATTATGCATTAAAATTATGTATGTATTTATAACAATGTACGTATGTACGAGTGAAATAAAACATATGTTCCGTTCTGTTCTGTTCTGTAAAGACGTGTGAGAAACAATGACCTCATATTGTATGTGTTAGGACCTAATTGTCCTCACTATTTATCCTCACTAATTGTCCTCACTATTTATCCTCACTTAAAACTCATTTATCTCGTCTCTCTCTTTCGTTTGTTATTTGTCCAGGCACAATTATATAGACGAGGTCAATATTGTAAACCTTGGGATAGTTATTCTATATAGATTAAAGACCGAGGTCATTTTACCATATAATATTTGTCCCGGCGGTCAATATTCTGTGTGGGTCAATTTACATCATTACGCCGGTTTCATGAATATAAGAACACTAACCACAAAAAAAAACACATTTCGTTATGGGTCAATTGTTGCGTATATTACCTTTGCATCTACAATTCAGCGAAGATGAAGTTTTGCAGGAATATGATATACAACGATGGCGATCAAAATAGTCGACTTCAAAATGTTGTTTTCCTCCTTTTCCTCGCCATAGCAAGATTTTCGAACCTGAAATAAATACATGAATCGTGTCGCGGACTTACAGCGTCATAGCGTCTAGATGCTGTGGTTTCTAGAGGGCCATTTTCTCATTTTTGAAATGACGTTTATGAAACCACATTTGTTTGCTTCATATCAATTATGTTTAAAAGCCAAAACAAGATATATTTAAAAAACAACAACAAAAAAACACCTAAACTGAAGAACAAATCAGAATACATTATCAACTGTATGTCCGTGAAAATTCAGAAAAACAATACGGTCATGGACACTGTACCTGTAAGGTATCTTTAAAACACAGTAACAACCAACAGCAAATTGGAGACCAGAGACGGACACTCATGTGCAACTTGTCGTTTATTTTGCCATGGGCCACGTTAGGTTGCAAAGGTCGCCTAGCTAAAATGTGCAACCGGACAGGAAATCTAACCCGGGAACCTAGGACTATATTTGCATATTCTCATATTGCGTAGAGCATATATATCTCCTCATTTTAGTGACATTTCGTTTTATTTGTTACCAAACTATCATAATTTTTGTCTTTATATTGGTGTCGCTTGTTTTGCAATCCTTATCAAATGTGGTTATTCTTGGCGTATCTATATACTCCAATCAGACCGTCATTTAGCGTTATTCATTCGGCTTTTCGAGTTGCGAAAAGTCGGTGATATTGACCGGAACTAACTCAATAAAATACAGGTATTGGCCAATATCCAAAGAATAGTCAGCTGATTTATATATTACTTTTCTTTAAAGAAACTAACGGCAAAATAACATAACAAAACCGTTTAACAAAACTCTATACAGATGTTCAGGTAATATTAAAATGTATATATGCCGATTACAAGAAAATACCCGTGATTGAATATGCGTATAATGAATAATGAGTTGGTAACTCTTAATTCGATGCTCGGGTTTAGGGTTTGGGCCTGACTGGTTAAAGCCGTTTATACTGTTTCTATATAGTTTGGATTCTGAAAATATTTAATATACTTAAAGCTGTACAGTCCCTATTTTAACTGGTAATAACTCATGAATATGAATGAGTCACGTGTGAAGTAGTTTCAAATCGACGAACACCCCAAAAGTCGGTATATAAGGAGAAATCGATACGTAAAATTTCACATTTTTATTTGATAAATATACGACTTCAGAATATATGTGATACAAAAATAGTTGCCCGGAACGGGATTTGAACCACAGCCTTGCACTTGTAAGATTTGAAAGATGTACGCTGAACCTCTAGACCACTGCTATTTATTGGTATTTTGTAGCATTTTTAACACTAAATAGGCATTACGTAATAACAAGAGCGCGCTCATAAACTCATCAAGCGCTAAATAACAAGTCGATATATGGTTGATTTGAGACGAAGTATTAGTTTCATATTGATAAGATACATTATTACAACCGGGCAATGTTAATTTACACGTGCGACAATATGTACTGCATATTTATTGATCCATCTTTAGTTGCGTTCAAATATGTTAAGTTATTTTGCCTCATACTATATGATAGTTAGTATACCATTTTCTCAAGTAGCGGTGTAGTTCAGTGGATAGAGCACAGGACTTGAAATCAGAAGGTCGTGTGATCGAGCCCCGAAAGAAGCTAACTTTTTTTTTTCTGTAAAAATTACTGTTACCTGTGTATAGGTACGATGTGAACTGGTCGATGTATATACAGTAAATGATTTCATGCGCTCGATTTGCCCCCTTAAATACCCGATTTCGACATGAGCTGGTGAACATGAAGTTACAAATTAAGACACGCCTACAAAGAAGAAATCGATTGATATAGGGACTCTGTAGCTTTAAGGAAAAAAGAAACTGCTTAGGGTCAGTATATATGACGTGTTATTCGTTCAAATAATCTTCTGTTAATTTACAAGTGATCAAATATTGTCATCAATAACTCCTGCATCGTTCCTTTTGAAAATTATTTTTACTCGCAAGTAAAGCATGAAATACAAAATTTAACATATGCACGTGATGCACGGGTCGGGGCAAATGTACTCGGAAACACATGCTACTGTTTGTCTAAATTGTGTCGCACGATATCATTTATCAAGAATCCAGCGTGTTTGTTAAATTTAGTAAAGTTTTCTTCATGCCACGTTCACGTAAAGAGGAGAGTGAAGGAGCCGTCAGATCCCTGTTGAGCGACATTTCGCAGCGTATGGTGTTTGTTCATTTCGGCGTGCATAAATGCAGTATAACAAGACTATTTCAAAAACCGTCTTGAAACCGCCATGAAATCATCGTGAACATAAGGGGTCCTCCTAACAACCGATTACGTGCCAGGCCCATTTCTTACCAAATACGTTGTTAGTATTAGTTGCCCGCGTTATATGACGAAACGTTTCGTTTCGCTTATGAACGTTATTCACACAAAACTAGCGGAATATTAATTTTAGACCTAAATACTGTGTACTGTTGTGTTTTTTTTTGTTTTTAGTTAAATGCAGGTCATGATATTTGATGCACGCCAAGATATTTGATTATTAATATAGAGTTGGGTTTCTTTTTACATTTAGTATATATCTATCTCATCATCAGTAGATTTAGAATCGGTGAAAGTATGTTGTAAAAGTTGGCTGTTGTTTGCTACTTTAACAAACAAAACTGACAGGGTCTGCAATCTAAGTTTATTTGAAAAGCATTGGGTTACGATTTTTATTAATACAAAACGTGCAATATACTCTGATATAGGTTTCAAAAAATAAATTAAATTGCTAGTATTAGAAATTAAATTATAGATTATACACAATGCCTTACCCAGTCCTGTTGCCAATGTGTCGCCTTCGGAGTTGAACTTGTTGAGCTGAAATTATTGTACGCATATCCGCAGGTCAAATATTTCAAAATCGATATAAAGTTGTTTTCTTGTTTTGGTAGAAATCAAGGCTGGATGCATGATTACTATTTTAAATAGGCCTAACGTCACGTCTACCAGGCCTAACGTCACGTCTACCAGGCCTAACGTCACGTCTATCAGGCCTTACGTCACGTCTACGAAGCTGGTCAACTAATTAAAATAGCAATAGTGTATCCAACATTATTCCTTATCTCGAAAAACAAGTATTTAAAAGTGATGTAAGTTAAAAAAATAAGTCAATAACTACAGACAAGGTGATACTTCGGAAGCAAAGAACACAACTATAAAATACAGTATTTAGCACCGGCTTCAGTATCAAAAGTGTGTCTCATTGGTCTCCTTTTACCTAAAACGGTCGACAAACAACTAGTATTACTTCATCTAGAGACAACTCTGCGTGACCGCCGAGACAAGTGTATTGATAGTATTTTCATCAGGTTCGTTCCCATGCCCTTAGCACCGGCTTGAGCGTCAAAAGTGTGTCTCATTGGTCTCATCTTACCTATTAAATCGTCGACAAACAACTAGTATTACTTTATCTAGAAATAAATAACTCCAAGTGACAACCGAGACAATGGTTTGAAGATACGTTCTTCATTTCCTTTTTGTTTAAAGATGAGCAAAGAAATATAATTTTCATTTTCAGAGTATGACGTTTGCTTCTTTTAATTTGTAGACGTAATAAAATCTATAAAGAACTACGAAACGTAACATCACAAGAGTCGGAATTTTGTTTACACTCACACAGCAATTGCCTCCTCGTGCCCGGGAATGGTGCCAGTGTAACCGAGTAATTATAGCACCAGTGTCAGCGTCAAACATGTCTATAGATCGCACATCCTTAGTTTCAAAGCTCGGAAAGTATGCATCAGGATGACGTCCACACACGATGACGTCGTGTAATGGGTGCCATGTTGCCTGCAATGAAAAATAGTCATTGTAACAGTTTAATCTAAGACGCTATGATCATGATGATATTATAAAGCGCTAGGCAGCTTATTGTGGCTTACAAAGATAAATAAATTACGGACATTTGGAATAATGGTGATAAAAGCGGTATGAAATAAAAGGTGAGGAAAAACAGTATTATATTACGGTAAAGCAAAAGCTGATGATAGTAAAAGTAGATCAAAACTCAAACAGGAAATGTATCATTGTCAGGATGCCTCTTCATAAGAAAAATACGAGACATAATGCTGCCATTGTATGAAGAAACTCTTAACACCTAACCTGCATGCAAGAATACCTGTACGTGGTATGAAACATATTTAACCGCTTTATAAATAAACACTTAACCTTTCGAATTATAAATACTTGAAATGAACATGTTTACATTACCTTAAATGACAGTTTCGGTACCCGTCTATGAGGCTGAAAGATTGTAGTTTGTAAAAGCCAACTCGGTGACACATACACTCGTATTTCATTGTTCTGGTCAGTTGTGAGTAATCTGCATCCGTCCGTTTTGCTGAAGTAGGCTAAATATAAATTTATAAATTATACATTTTGTTGTAATACAGTATAAGCTCAAAGGTAAATCCTTATTTACTAGACGATTATAAGATCAAACTGTGCCAATTCCAATGTGTTTTGACGTAAATGGTAAACGTCATATATAGTGTTGTGATACAATACTAGAGAACCATCGGTGAATATTCCTCGTCAACTGCCATGTGTTCAATCATTAATGGTACAGATATCCGAAAGAGGTGGCACATAAATGGGGCGAATACTTTCGAAAACATTTACGCGGATATTAACAATCCGCAATTCGACAAGTAATTTGCTGACTTTGTTAATTCAGAAATTGTAATGATAAACTGCTTGGAATCTAGATACTCGGTTTAATTCGGATATAAATGTGGACTATATATGTCAGATGCGATATAAAAACGTCCCCAACAGATTGTTCTTGTATTTCGTTTCGATAAGAGCCACATGCTATTGGGAACATGCTTTTGCGAATAATCATGACGATTAAGCTTAATCTTATTGTGTTACGTTACTTTAAATTTATACGAATAATGATAAGTATTAATAGTAAGCTATTTCTAACAAGGTGCTTTAACTATAATTATATTTATAGAAAGTGTTCACTTTAATTACGGTATCATTTTGTTCGTTTTCATCTTCCATTGTGTATATGTTTACTTATAATTGATTTCACATCGCAGGTATATATCTCTTATTGAACTGTTGTAATAGTATTTGTGAATTTCCTTATTTGGAGGCATAAAGACATTACTAGTAAAGGCGATACCATAACCAATTGTTGACAAAATAATATGTTACAGATGGAATCTTGCCTGTTTCAAAATTGCAAATCGTGTAACGTGCATGTAATATAAGATAAGAGATACAATGGTAATTATTGATGTGTGATCAAATACGTTTAAATATATATTCAAACGCATGTAGCATGCTCCATGACGACGCCCATATGTACATCATAGAGGCGTGTGCATAGCGTTGCTAGATAAATAAACATTTTATTGAAAATAATGATATGATCTGTATGGAAACGATGGACTCATTCGATGTATACAAAACAAATTATGTCTTATATATACGTCGGTCGCTTAAATGTCTCTTCTCGCTATTAGCGGGTGAACTAAACAAGACACGCCCACATAGAGGCGTACAATTTAAGTATGGATTGGTAGCTTAAAGTAGTAATGTCTCGTAGCAATAATGGGTATTCTTTATCAATGAGGTAAGTGTGTATGAAACTCGTCTTCTGATAAATATATCCAGGTTTTCTTTTCAAAAAAATGGAAAGAGGTCCAGGCATGTCCATTTTGGGAGGAAAATGCGCTTATTTCTCATTTTGTGAAAGAAGTCAAATGTCTTCAGCCAAGTAAATATGACAATACTATGCTTTATTTTTATTTCTATGCATTATGTATTATCATTACTGACTTCTCAGTTAGAACTAGCTTAACAGACAAAAACACATTACAGAATTAATGCTTTTTCTCAAATTCTAAGTGACTTATCCCAATCGTTCTGATTGGGGAAAAATCGGCCAGATTGGGAAAAAAACAGTCAAGTTTTCCATGTTACTTACGGTAAAAAAAAACAAAAAACTAATATCATATCGGTGGATATGTAGTTACATATATACCTGAGCTAACCGCGTTGTCGTGCTCAAGTTCTGTAATTGAACTCCCAGCATCTTTTAACATTCGAACGTCCCATATACGTACTGTCTTATCGACTGAGGCTGTACACATCATCCAGCTTTCTCGAGGAGAAAATTCTACATGTGTGATTTTCTTTTTATGAAGACGTCCTCGAAATACCTGAAATTCCAAATAAAATATGACTCAAGTCATTGTATTCATTAAGTTATAACTATTCACTTATTGGTTTAAGTGCACCATTTAAAAGTTGCATCAACGGTCTTGGTCGCTTAAAAAGATGACGAGCCTCAAGGATGTTTGTCAATCTAAGTAAATAACTTATCTGATTTATTTTTCCTCATAACAGAAAATGTTTTATATTAATTTTAAAATGTATAAAGATGATAAAATGATAAACAAGCAGACAGGTGTTTCCGTGGTGGTGGTGGTTGTGGTGGTGGGGTGGGGTGGGGTGGGGGGGGGGGGGGGTAAACTCGCCTCTCACTGCTGCGGGTTTGAATCACACTGGGAGCTCGACTAGTGAGAAAGTATCGCTTCTTACGTAAGGCGGGAGGTATACAGTATTGGGTCTACCCAGTGAAAATGGGGTGGCCACAAAAAAATCGTCCTTCATATATGGCCTAAATTGGGCTAAAAAGGACGTAAAACACCATTCAAACGAACGAAATAAGCATAGTTTGTCTTCGGGATGGGCAGGGTGTTACTGTGAGTAGACGATAATCACATGTGCAAGAATATTAATAATGATCCTATATTCCAGTTGCCCTCGGAAATGTATAAGTTCGGGTTATAATCGCCTTAATATGAAACTATTCCAACTTGATATGTATGTCATTTATTGAAAAGAACAAAAACAATGTGTTGTTTTCAACATTGATCAACTGTGTAAGATGTCAATTATTTATTAAAAAACTAAGACTCGGTAAGGGAGATAAATCGAAAATGACTCACTGAGTTAAACTATGTCGGTACTCGATCTGTCTAATTCCCTACCCCAAGGAATTGATTTATGTCTAATCCCCAGGGTATCCCGCTGGTCACCTCTCCCCCACACACCCCTTCCCCAACCACCAACCCCTTATCTCCGGTGAGGGGAAACATGGATAGGTGCAATAAATAGGTGTGAAATACAACTGTTTACCTGGTCTCGATTTTCAATAGATATTATTTGCAGATACCCTCTGTCATCGCCAGCTGCTACAACAGACGTGTTTGCGTCCATACTGATGAAGTCTGCGTAGTGGTCACTGTTAAAGGAAATTAAAGAATGCGTGTAATAAAGTATATACTAGTTATATGTTAACTGGTTATAACTGGTGTATACACAATATCGTTTCGGCAATAATAAAGTATATACTAGTTATATGTTAACTGGTTATAACTGGTGTATACACAATATCGTTTCGGCAATAATAAAAGTATATAATTTTAACTGGTGATATATCTAAATTTAAAGGACAGCTTGAAGCTTAAGGAGAAAAATTTTAGAAAGATATCCATTCTTTTAATGGTACTATAGCTCATAAATATAACGGGTGACGTCGTTTCAGTAGATTTGAAAGCGCTTTTTTTTTTCGAAAAAAGAAGTAATTGAAATGTTATCCTTAAGGCAACTAATACCAACAGCAATGGTTGCTTAAACGTAATGCATATGGAATTTCGGTCAGCTTGAGTAATATAAGTGTGTTCAAAACTGACATAAAACATTTAAGCCCTACTTACGTAAATAGAACATCTGGCTCAGAGTGAAGCAGATTGTTGTCTGCCAGACTGTATCTGCTGTTTGTTTCAATGTCATTTAATTTGATAGTACCATTCATAGAATCAACCAGCACCTTGTTATTATCTCCGGGCCAGAACTTGATAACGTTGCAAGGAGAAGTCCATAAATAATTCTATAATGAAAATGTCCTAATCGTGACCAACATGCATGTAGTATGTGAAGTATGTATGTTACTACCCTTAATAATAATCATATATCACTATAAACACCACTTCAGGTCTGCCATTTCTCAGGCTTTGCGGCGGTAATTACTGGCTTTTTGATTAGATTACCGGCTTACCGGCTTTTCTGTTAAAATTGCCGGCTTTTAAAAAAAAAAAGTCATACATTTTATTAGTACCCATTTATTAACAAAAATACAAACACGTGTACCCAATACGCGACTGCGTGTGGTCAGCTGATGGCAACTAATCGACAGTCCACGTCTTATGTAATTCGAGTTCTGATAAACAGGAAATTGATATTTCACTTGCTTTTTATAGTGTTTTTAAAGTTGACTGTTTTTAATGTGGTAGTGTTACATTTTCGGCCACTGTGTTACATTTTCGGTCACTTGTATATTGCAGTTGAAGTGTTTCTTTCAATCTCGTCATTAAAACACATAGGCATAAAAAATAATGGATAAATCCTTGTACATACTAATCTGTGAATAAAGTCATTAGGTTTGTGGTTTAACACATTTACCAGGATTCAACAATTAAATTACAAGAGACTATGAATATCCAGCATATTCATTTTTTTATATACACGTATAGAAAATAAGATAATACATGTTAATCTTTATTATGCCAGATCGAACTAATATGACCGGACAAAATATAACACTGTAAATAAAATAACAAAACCCTGACAGATTAAATGTGTATCCAAGTAATAAGCTTTATAAATACTTTCCGATAAAACAACTTATTCATAATTTTGCTAAAGCATCATCTAAGTAGACTGATTTTTTTTGGTAGGTGATAGACAAGGTCTCTATCCTAGATGTTTAATCAATTTTACTGTAAAACTTAAAAATATTTATGTGTGATTCTTTTAAAATCCTGCATATACATGTATATGAATAATAATATGACATATGTATCCGTTTCAAAATTTAATCTTAAAAATTGGTATCATTATACTCTGAGAAAGATTTTTACTTCACTATTCATAATTTTGATAGAGCATCATCAAAAAAACTGACCAATCAGTGACCAGAAATAAGCGCCCAAATAAGACATAACCAATACATTCTGTTTTGTGATAAACTCGATCTTCATCCTTGATGTTCAACCACGTTTACTGTTAAAAGTAAGGTATCTATAGTGTGATTCTTTTAAAACACTGCATATTTCTTGCACATTCGTGCAAATTGATTCAATATTTGTATCTTTTAAAATCAAAATTCTGAAAATTATCGTCCTTATACTCTTGTCAAAGATTATTATTTTACTTTAGAACCTAAGGATAAAAACCGAGAAACACACATTTTATCACCTACTGAAAATAAAATCAAGTTTCAACATCTCTTCAATGCAAAATTATGAATCGAACCTAAGGATAAAAACCGAGTAACATAAATTGTATGGCGTACTGAAAATAAGGTGAAATCTCAACATCTGGGTAATGGAAAAGTATGAATAAGATACAACAGAATGTAATATGTTGTATGCACAATGTAATTTTCTTTTTTGTCAATCGCTTTTGAAAATTGTCGATTTTGAAATTTTCGCTTCGCGCGCTCAAATTCAGCATTTCCAAAATTCTCAGGGGTTTTCTTAATTGCATTATGGTAGCCCTGTCACTTTACTTTGTGCGATATATAAACTATACAGGGTATAGTACTACTTTAACATAATTCCAATCACTATGCTTCAATACACATCACTTTGTTTGACCACAAAAGCAACCAATCAGATCATTGCTTACATGCTTAATTTCCCGCTTTCTGCCTTTGTGCCAGTAATTTGAGTGAACATGTAATATATTGGAAGTCACAGAGCAGGTATTATTACGCTCTATTTGCTTTCATTGTTTTAAATATAATAATATATTAATTATGCTGAGATTTCTGGACATGGCTTGGACATGCCATATGCCTGCCATCTTCGGGATGGTTAAAATTATGTACTATTGATTTTATGAATATTGAGGTCGGCTCAACCTGGGGCTAGATGGCGTGAGCGGTAGCTAGCATATTTCACTACCGTTCATGAACAGTCTCAATCAAACCGAGACTGCAATATCTTGTATGTGTCGTGTTCAGCCGTTTCTAAAGGTCCATTATCATACTCTTTTATATAGCACAGTGGTGTTTCTTGTGCAGTGTGGCGGCAGTAAAACGTCTCCCCGCGCTTTCGGTGGTTCCACTACTCCGGCCGATAAAAGGCTCTGGGTATTGTTTATCCACTCATAGGATATGTTGTCTGCTTTTTAATTTAGTCTTTTGGCTGTTACTTGTGATATGCAGGCTTCATAACCGCTGCTCCCAACTAAATTCCATTTTGTTTATTTCTCTCCTCGGGGCATAGTATTTTGTTAGATACTGGGACCATACGCCGCTGGACATGGCGGAGGAAAATCTCTATTCCACCGCCATATGCATGCCTTCTTCGGGATGGTTAAAATTATGTACTATTGATTTTATGAATATTGAGTTATGCTCAACCCGGGGCTAGAGGGCGTGAGCGGCAGCTAGCATATTTCACTACCGTTCATGAACAGTCTCAATATTTTGTATGTGTCGTGTTTGGCCGTTTCCAAAGGTCCATTATCATACTCTTTTGGATAGTTTCAATTTATTTATTTATTTAACATGTGAGCATAAAAACAAAGAGAAAGTATAACAAGAGGTCGGAGAGGTCGTGTATGTGCTCATGTAACGGAGTCATTTGATCTAGTTGATTTATTTCCCTTTGACCATAAAGTCTGTATTGGAAACATCGGTACTGGAACTACTGTTACCGCCAATAGGATCATGTGACTTTTCAGTGGGTGAAGTTTTGACAGTGAAAAAGTCAGATTCTGAACATTCGAAGCTTGGTGGTTGATGTGGATGTTTGTATGGTCTGTATTGTTTTATTTGGTCGTATATTGAGCTATGGTTGACACAACAAGTGGGGCTTTAAATTTGACATTTGAATATGGATATTTCGGAGAAACATGTATTTTCGTGAATTGTTCTGCTGTGTAATGGCGTTTTCGGGATAGCAGTTATTATCAGCATGAATGATCTTTTCTATCTGACTTGCATGTTATCACTTTCATTTGCAGTTGCATAACACAGCACGGTTATTAGCCAGTACAAGGCCTCTAACTTAAGGCAATTGATCTTGCCTTAAACTATATTCAGGAATCTGATGATGACCATTTTGTAAAAAAAATACTGATTCTCTTTCATCTCTTTAAGCCATGGCTAATATGAAACATGATAACCGAGTTGTGCTCCAACTTTTAGAAATTCTCTTATAGTTGATATTGTTAGTATTTTCTGAGACTAAGTACTACTACATTTGCAAAGCATTTTAACAAAATACCTGCTCTTACCGTCATTACAGTTTTATATCTATGTTCATGATCTGCATGTATCACTGTTATTTGACCATTATCGTCTCCTACCAACAGAATGTTTGGTTTGGTTGGATGCCATTCTATAACCGTGATATGACTGTTGTCGAACGGACCTCTGACACTGCAAAGCTTCAATCCGGAGACGATGTTCTCTGTTGGAGTTTTGATCTTCTAAAAATAAAAATATAAATAATGGTTTACATCATTGAAAAACTGATCTCGGGGATGTTCTACGAACCACTAAGTTTCTCACCTTATTCTTTTTTCTAGAGATAAGTCGTGTTGAGGACTTTAATAGTTGTAACATCTGTAATATAAAAGCTACTTCAGCAGGGCTATCGTTAGCATAAACTTTGCAAAATTGTATTATCTGAATCCTGATCTACTTTTAAAATATAAAAGTAATTTAAGAACACTTCTGCGACAACGACTATCACAACCTGAATTCTATGGTGATGTAAGATCCTTGTCGTAATCACTTTCGTAAAGTCTATAATAAACGTGGTAAAAAGCTTATCAAACGAGGTTATGATCCTATCATATTGCAACGCACTGCATGATTAGTGGTTGACCCATTTACAGTTCGCCACTATGTTTTCCACTCTGATTGTGCGATGATGGTTGTATACCCTATGATGACTACCTAAATCCTCAAAGGACGATAGCTTTTGATGTTTGTCTTAAATCTTGTCCTGTCGTACCCTTAACAGTTTGTTCTCTTGTTGCTATGACTATTGCCTAGTAATGTTGCCTTGTTTGTGAGGAAATATAACCAGGCGGGGATATCTTTATTTACTTTACACTATCACGTTTTACTGGCATGACAATAGGGTTAGAGTGAGGATTGGTGTCCTAGAACCTGGTTTAAACCCAAGCTGTTTTTTATTGTCAACTCTTTTATGTTTGTGATGTCATATATTGCCTTTTATTCACCTTAGTAGTTATTGTTTGTTTCTGTGCGTGTTTTTGGTTGGCTGTGGTCCTTGAGTGCTACATTTCCTGTTTGACTTTTCTTGTTTAATTATGTTTTCAGAAGGTGCAATCATAGAGTCCAAGAGAGTTATCCAGTCATTGCACACCAGGCGTAGTGACTGACTATAGAGGTCAATCACTAAACATGAGCTGCGTTGAAATACTAAATGGTCGTATCCTTTTCTGACGAAATGTATAGATCACATATACGAGTACATGGTGATGTACTTATCCAGTAGGTTTTCATTGCGGTGATAGAAGTTTGAGAGAGATATACGTAGTTTGTAATAACAAAAGAAACTTGCTGAAGACGTTTACTTGTTATAGTTTGATTTCGATCATTGAAATCCTTAACATCCTTACTTGCTCTAGCACAACGAATGATCTGAGAAATATAAACCTCGTATGATGTAGCACGAAGAACATTCCCACGTAAATGTGGATAGTAAATGAAAGATGACGTCATCGCGCCTTTTTACCATATATGACATATTGACAAACAAAGAAAATCACTGCAAATGAAACATAAGCAGACAATTTATACATTTTACATCTGTATATTTATTTCTTATCAATTTGCAGTGATTTTCTTTGCTTTAAAGACATTTTGTCAATATGCCATAATTTATATGGTAAAAAGGCGGATGACGTCATCGTTCAAAGATGGTCGCCTCCATTTATGTTCTTTGCAAGTTTTCAATAGATGACATCTCCTTTATTTTTCATGACATTTTGATAATTCGTTCACTTTTTTCAATTTTTTAGAGCCCTTTTAAATAAATCGTATTTGGAAATAGTACATCAACCCCATTTAATTAACCTTACAATTATATCAAAGAATAAATAAAACAAAAATATTTATACAATAATTTATTTTACACCGATTGGGAAAAAAGTTCTTGCAACTTAAATTAATCCTCTCCAAAGCTTTCTGGTTTGAACCAGTATTAAGCAACGTTGATCAAAACCCTTGCTTAAGGATAAATTTCATGGCCAAGGTGAGGATCCAACCCACAACCTCTGGCTTGAATATGAGAGTGTTCAAATGGATGATTGATGGATGTGACAATATGTAAACTTGCAAGGTGTTCAAACCTTTACAATTTATTTTAGAAATACAGTATGCCTAAAATACGGTTTCATAGCCAATAATTCCCGTAACGTAGTCCAGGGGGCCCATGACGTCTCGATCGCCTGATTTGGGTGATCCTACCAGTAAAATAAAGACGGGCAGCAGGACATGGCGGTATCTCCAGAGTTGGTGAGAAGATCATTATGCAAGTGAGAGCATAGATCGTTGGGTGGCTTCAAATGGCTACAGCAGAGGCAGCAAGGCGGTAGTCTGCTAGGGGAACATGTGTCGCCTACGGAAATAGGACTCGGTTTTATACACTTTATTAATTATTTTAAGTCAGTTGGGTTATATATAAAAAATAAAAAAGGGGAAATTACACTTTGGCTAGATATGTTGGTTGACAATATGACTACTCGGAATAATTGTTTACACCACTTCCTGTTGTTGTTGTAGGTAAGGAAAAAGTAACTAAACATCGTTTTTCATACTAGGAGTCTGCAAATGCGAGTTCATTATAAATGTTTGTGGATGATGTATGGCTATAGCATTTTCACACGTTTTCATTTTGTTGTTGTCGTTATTGCCAACAGTTGACACTAGGATATTTAAAATGGTCTCAAAGTGCATAATATCCTATGTTTAACGCTAGGGCCAATCCGGGTAATTTCGGACAAGTTTTGCTATACGGTCATATCCCGTGTTATTACTCAGGCTACTGTAGTTTCAGCATATCCATTCTCGCACTTTTGGGTTCTATAAAATCTTCCTCGGACTTTATCGTATGGTTTAAATTGACAGCACTGTCTGAGATTTTGAAATAACAAAAAGTAATACCTTACTGTCGCACCGGGATATTTCGGACGAAGAAGGGCATAATTCGGACATGTATCGGGAAAATGCGGACGATTAAAAAACGCAGGGAAAATTCGGACAATAATTTGTTTTTTAAAAAATTGTCTCCAAACATACATTATAAAAGATATATCGTTATAATGTGTTTCTTACTACAAACTGTACTAATGAATTCATTAACAAACACTTGTACTGAAACAATATATTAAGATAAAATGAAGATTTATACATGTATGACACATTTTCAAACAACATCGAACATTTTGTTTCTCAACTGTGTGCCTTTTACTTACAAGTCTCATTATTTATTTTGTACATTGTTTACGGGCAGATGTGGCTATTTTTGTTCACTTACAAGTCTCACTGTCTTATAACAGGTGGTGAACACTTAAATATTACTGTTTTTCAAGTTTTATTTTTTTTACATGGTTTGAGGGCAGTAGCCCTTTTCAGATCATTTTGTTTCTTTTTAAGTTCCCTTTGGAGCTTCTGTTCTACGGCTTTTAATTTCTCATTTACTATCTCTTGACTTGTTAAGAGTCTATGTTTGGTGATTGCTCTTCTATGTTTATTTTCTTTTGGCGCATTTAAGGAAGGTGGAATAAACAGTTCTTCAATTGCTTGATCATGGTTCTGTGGCAATACCGGGCTTGGAGAAACAACGATATCCAGTCTATGTTCATCCGTCAGTGGGCTACAAAGTAATTCACCAGATTGTATCAGATTGAACAGCTGGGTTGGATCACTTAAGTCCAAAATGGAGCTTGTCAATGACAGGTCGTTGTCAGATAATGATTCCACCTGAAGATCTATGGCGATGCCAGACATGTCGTTCACTTTAGGGGACCACATGGGTGTGTCAGAAGTAGCTTGTGTTGAAGATGCATCAATATGGATATTCTGTTAAAAGAAACATGTGAAATAAAGGATTGAAATAACAGCCTGTGTAACCGAGCACGGCATCATTTGGATTAAAATTGAAATGATTACTAGTCACTATATTTATCAGTATTTAGGTCTTCAAAATATTTCACAAACTATTTCTAAGTGCATTTGTTTTCATTTTCCCTCTTGTGTGAACGTTATAAATTATTTGATAGCGCAAATAAAATATCGAAAGATTGAACTAACCTCAAGCTCGACGCCTTCATGCATATGTTCACCAATGGTCACGGGAGGTATGACGACAGCAATGTTGTTGTTCACATCCTTCTGTTGTTCGATACAGGAGACTATGTCTGCTGGTGACTGTCCCTTGCCATCTTTGGGTGCCATGGATACGTCGGCCTGTTGATCTCCTTTGGGTACCATAGATACGTCGGCATGTTGGTCTCCTTTGGGTGCCATGGATACGTCGGCCTGTTGATCTCCTTTGGGTACCAGTGATACGTCGGCATGTTGGTCTCCTTTGGGTGCTATGGATATGTCGGCCTGTTGATCTCCTTTGGGTGTTATGGATACATCGGTCGGTAGACTTGGTCCAAAGGCTGCATCGGGGATGGCACTACGGTTCATTGGATATATGCCACAGGCTCGAAACCCACTCTTTATGTTTGACTGGGTCACTGCCTTGTCCCATGATTGCTTGAACAATAACGGGAACGACCTTTTATTTACCTGATTTACGGGGCTTTCCTGAAGGAATACAGTACAAGCCTGGTTGTATTCCCTGTTAAGGGGACCGAATACGGAACGATCCAAAGGCTGTAAATAATGCGTGGTGTGAGGTGGCAAGGCCAGCAAGTGAATATTTTGCTCAATTGCGCACTGGAGTATTGCTAAGGTCTCATGGGAGGAATGACCGTCCAATATGAGCAATTGCGGTCTTTCCGGCCCACAAAACTTAAGAAATACTTCCTGGAACCAGTGCTCCCCTATCTGGTCATCCATCCAACCATTTTTTTGGAAGAACCATCTTGCTTCTGCAGGCGCCAGTTCGGTATTAAAACCGTGTAGGGACTTCGAGGTTTTCCCTTTCACGACAAACATAGGTGGCATACGCTTCCCTTCTGCATTCACACAAGCCATCACTGTGATATTGGTCGATCTGGAGCTTGTCCGAGCGACACAATTCTGCCCTTTCTGGCTCACAACTCTAACGGGATCATGTTCGAAGGATTTTCCCATTTCATCGCAGTTCCAAATGTTACCCGGTTTATTAGTCAGACGAAGCCCTTCCATTATCGTCTGCAGGTCATCAAAGTAACGGCGAATTACCTCCTTGTTCATCATTCTCGCTCTTGTGGATGATAATTTCTCCGGTTTCCTGATGGTTATATCTGGATGGCGCCGCTTGACCCCTTCCCACCAATCCTTGCCTGCTACAAATGAGGGATAACCAGATCCAATTCTCAACCTTTTGCATAATATGTTGGTACGTAAAAGAACTTGTTTTCTGGTAAGGCCAATGCCGCGTCTGGCTGCCATCTTCACACTATCTACGATTTTATTTTCAATTTCCGCAGGTATGCAGGGTGGTCTTCCTCGTTGTACATGTATTTCGAACCTACCACTAACTCTGTCCCCGAGAGTCGATTTCGGGATACCAAAAGAAGCAGAGGCTTTACGAATAGACATGCCTTGCTTACATGCGGAGACAGCCTTTTCCAGTTGGGCATTGTCATAGTTTACAGTCTTTCCCCTCTTAGTGTGGACATACTTTTTGGGCATTCTGAAAGGAAATGATGATGATGACGGCGATGATGATTATGATTATGGTGGTTATACAGATCATTAAATGACGACATACTTTATTTTGGTAATGACGGCCTAAGAGTAACGTAGACATAAAAGTGGTGAAAAGGTTGTTTAAACTGAGAATATTGAGTAAGGTAGGAGCAGCTGTGCCCAGCAAGAGTTGAATTTTTCTGCGATTCATTTAACTGCTAAATTAAGGAACGATTACTTAAGTAACGCAAAAAGCAGGCATCTAGAATGACTCATATAGTTTTACTCTCTTTTTTTTTGAAATACTATGTTTTGATATCACATATTCGAATACTTATTATCACTCATTGATATAGGTAAAGAAAAAGATTATAA
Source organism: Cyrtodaria siliqua (assembly GCA_037043455.1). Taxonomy (NCBI): domain Eukaryota; kingdom Metazoa; phylum Mollusca; class Bivalvia; order Adapedonta; family Hiatellidae; genus Cyrtodaria; species Cyrtodaria siliqua. Next base: position 73,521 of record JAWPHD010007174.1, read on the forward strand.
TCACATACTATTTTCCAATACATAATGCCATGTATTCGAATATGTGATATCAAGGATTCGAATGCGTGGTATCACCTATTTTAAATACCAGTATTTACTATAGGAAACCGTTTTAATTTACTAGTATATATTAATATAACCGCGGCGTGACCTAGTGGTAGGGCGTCCGCGGGAGGTCGTGGGTTCAATCCCCGGCCGGGTCATACCAAAGAGTTGATAAAAAAAAGGTACCAGTAGCTCCCTTGCTTAACTCTCAGCATATAGAGGGTAGTTCTAAAACTGGTCGACCCGGTGTCAGTATAATGTGACTGGGTGGGGTATCATGTCATGTGTTTACGGCGTGGTAATCCAGTGTTAAAGCACTATAAAGTTGAGAATAGAACTCACTGCTTCAAGTAGATACCGTCGTGATATGACTGAAAGATTGTTAAAAGCGACGTTAAACCACATTCCTAATTTTTAATATCCTACTTTGTGGATATCACGTATTCGAAAACTTGATACCATATATTGAAATATATGACATCATATATTCAAATATGTAATATCACATATTATGTGATATTCGAATATGTGAACGGCGACTCATAGGCCCTTCGTATAAGCCACGTGTTCTTCATAATAGATATAAAGTAAATATTTTTAAACAACAGCTGTGTTTGAAAAAAAATGTGTTTTCATATAAGCAGGCTAATAAGATAGATCGGAAGGGTTTAATCTAATTTCGGTAAAACATGTTACCCAGCCCATTTGTCATTTATATTTCAATTGTAGTAAATTGATATTACTTTGTATGTTATTATTGGCAATAAATGTGTTTAAATAAACAAGAAAGAAAGACAAAAAATCTACTCATGACTTTCTGCATTTATTCCCGCTATTTCGTGAAATTAGAATTGTAATTGTAGTTGATAACTACATTCAGTTATTACAAGGAGTTTGATTGGATCTCATCTGTAAAATAATTCAAGACATTTTGATCGTCTTCACTAACACATTTCAAAATATACTTTGCTAAAAAGACATGACTACTTGGTGTAATACAATCGCTGTTTGGGGTCTCTTCTTTCTCTTCCTTTTCCCATCTTTCAAGTGTGTCAACCACTATGTTTCTTACACATATATTTTTAGCAACTAAAGTCTTGATGAATAAATGTAAGTGATAAAGAAGGCAGTGATCAAAACACCATTCGTGCTTGTATAAATTGTCCAGCATTTTGATTGCTATTATGCCTAATGTAGATATGTTATCCTTCCTACTGAATCCAACCTGTCTTCTGAAGAGCACGTGGACAGTATTTGATCTGGTATTCATTTCTACAAACATAATTATGAAGAAAATCTTAGTTGAATGCTTAAAGTAGTCCCTACAAAATCGAATACATTTTCATTTGTTTAAATAACCTTTTCATATAATTTTAAACACAAGTATAAACATCGGCTACATTTCTAAGTAAAGAGGTAGGCTATCTTTAAAACGTAGGCTAATTGTTACTGTCCGAGATTTTCCGACCTCTATAAACAGTAGGTAAAATTCGGACATGTTATGTTTTCAAATATTTCGACAAAACCCCTGCAATAATTTTACAAAACTTATAGAATAGTGACAGAAGAAGTCTTTAAATACAAAAAAAACACATTTTCATTCCAATAAGCTATCATATAATACCTTTGTGAAATGGTGAATTTTCAATTTAAATTTTGCCGCGTTTGAAAGATGGTTGTGAAGGTGAAAGGAAGTTGAGGTCGTTCCCAGAATGCATTGATTCCAGTGCCTTGGAAAAACCAAGACGTCTAATGCTATTTTTAGTATCGTTTCTTATATGTACCCAAAGGAGTTTCAAACACCGGAACAGGTAATCAGGGAGTTATATAGCGAAAAGCCAAATAAAATGACAGGTGTCCGAAATATCCCGAATGTCCGAATTTTGGCGGATCGACCCTACAGTGTTTTGTCTACATTTTCAACCCAGTGAGTCAATTTGCAGGTTTTGAGTCTGTCTACGAGAAAACAATTAAAACTGTAAATAACAGTGAGACAAATTAGAAAAATATGAGTCTTTGACTAACTCCCGCAGGCAAATAAATCGGTTAATGTTAATATAATTTACTTCTGTCTTAAATATTAAGTAAGTAGGGCAAATTTTTACAGGTTAAACAACTGTTTACCTCGTGTCCTGCAAAACCAATAGCACTTATTTCAAGGCTGGATATGGAGAATTTGAATTTTTAGAAAACGTGATGCTTGCTAGCGCCCTGGGATTGTCGGGTCCATTTAATAATTTCTTAAGCAGAGCTATAGAAATGAGAACACAAATTAAATAAATAAAAGGCTGGTGCATTATGAGGCTGATGTCCATATCAATCTGCGACTGATAACGCATATATTAAATACTTTTATGACAACCATTTATGTAAAAATAATTCGTTTGCCACCATCTAGTTGATAAAGTAATGTTGTATCAAGCCATAATGTTGGCCTAATTGTTGTTGTCATCGTTGTTGTTAGCTTCTGTTGCTATTATTTACTCTCCGAGGCTCGTGAAATTGTTTTTATGACGCTAACCATGTAATTGCAGTGTTTATACAATAGGTTTTCTTATTGCTGATAAAAATAACACAGCAGTAACTGTTTGTTTGTTTATTTCGGCTATTTTTAACTTGCTGCTATCGGCTGTTGCTGCTAATAAAAGACTGTTTCTAAAACATCCAAAGTTTTTTGTCTCGCGATCCACTTTACCTTTATTCAGTTTGCGTACAATGATGTTTTCATTAAAATGGCTGTTGTTTTCATACTGATATGGTTGCTGATGCTGTTTAATTATAATTGGATCTCTATCACTTATTCAAAAGCTTATATCGTTTCATTTTCTCGAACACTTTGTCATATTTTAGTTCGTGTCAAGTTGATTTAAGGCCAGTCAAAGTTCATATGTCGTTATCGGAACAGGTCATAGAGGCATCCAGTGTTAGTATTGTATGTCTACCAGTTATACAATATGAGCCTAAGCCACAAAGCATTATTTCAAAACATTGTGAATTTCAAAAGAATCCCAATTATTTCGTACAGAATTTGGGAATATATTCCTACAATTGTTTAATACATTCACATGTAATACATTGACAGTGATGTACAAATGGCGTACATTTTCAAGACCTGGAAAGAATTTAGATACTTTTCTTATGGTTTATTTTAGGGCTATTCCGTTTGATCAAGAAGTTTTATTTATCCTGTCTATGTTGCACAAGGCATTTTGGCCAGCGGTTCATTCAAGTTCAGTTATCTGTGTTATCTGCTACACTCAGACATTCAGGCTGATGATAACTGTCGTGAAAAGGATGGGAGCAATTTGTTTCTTAACCAGTTAGCGACTGGATTTGACTGTTTCAGTAACATTAGACAGTTATCGGGAAATATATACTTTCACGGCACCTTTTTTGTTTTGGGCGTGACATTCGGATATTTTGCTTTTGATATACACTCTTCGCAGCTGCCAAAAAAATGTTTACCTTATTTTTGGCTGTGGATTGGAGCCTCTACACTCTATGATATAAAGAGCTCGGGCTCCCATCCATATGGCGGGCAGCGAAGGTGTGAAAGGAAAGACATATAAGTTTCATTTCAACTTTATTCAGCTCCTTATATCCAGAGACTGAATTGTAATCTCTAAACATAAATTATATATTAATTTGCTGTCCATACGAACTGGTAAAAAAAACATTTGAATTTATTGAATGCGGTACACTTGTAATTAACCGTGCTTTAAAAACTTGCTTAAATGCTTATCAGATGCTTTCATAATGAACATTTAATTTGGTGCACATATATTTATGTCCTTAATATTGTAATATTCAATTATTATTTTTGTTCATGCTCATTAAAGGTCTCCATCATGACCCCTGCATTGTGTCAGGTGCCATCTCGCTCATATCACTGGAGCAGTGGCAGAAAAACAATAACGTGGCTCCAGCGTAAATGGAGTATCTACAATAGACTTGCAGCAACTCTGGGTGAGAAGGTTCTAGGCCCGTTCGCCATATTTTATCTCGATGTATATGGAAAATGAGCCTGGCATGTTCATTCCTGTTAGGCGCCATATACACTTGTATGTGTTGGTGCGCCTTAAAACCCCAATTCAATTCAATTCAGTTCAATTCAATTAATGCTTTCTACTGTAAGGGCTTGCCATAATGGTATTTTGTGCTTACCGACATCCCGATTGTTAAGTCCCATGCTTGGGGCTTTTTTTTTAATCCATGTCACGCCCAATTTATTTGCCATATCTATTAAAATAAAGTTTAAACATATTGTACGTGTTGTTATTACAGTGCTCTCCAATAATAGTATTAAAACTCATCTGCGACCAGTGGTGCACAATTAATAATTTAATATACATGTAGTGACATGTGCTAACATGTAGTGATATGTGCAATTAATAGAACGTAGCAAGAAAATATAAATAATATAAACCCTATTCAATAGGTATATACGTTATTTATACCCTATTCAATAGGTATATACGTTATTTATAGTCTGTAAATTATTAAACAAAATGAAATCAAAACATAGCGAACTATTTTGCTATAATTATACAGGTCAACGCAATGGTAAAAGCTATTCTTTTATAATGCGAACTAGATGAGTAGTGAATAATCGTCGTTGTTTTCACTGAGAGAACTATCATTAACTGTGACATTTCACTATTGAAGAATTGTTTTAGATTATGTGTGCGTGTGTGCGTGCGTACGTGCGTGCAAATACAAAGGAAAGAAGCTTATTATTGAAGATACAATTACCTTTTGTACTTGCAAAGGACACATCCTGCCTAATGCAGATTGCTGATGAATGTGAATTATGTTTTTGCTCCTGTCTGCACGTGGATTGAATCCCTGTATCGTCTTTGGAACTTGTGATGTTTTCTCGAACTCCATGTCATGAACGTTAAATACATATTGCTCGTTAGCATCATGTATATCAGTTTTTGTTCTGTCTGCCTCTGTCGCTGTTTCTGTCTCAATCAATTGCATACCTCTCTTCAGATGTGTATGTGCTTCGTTGAAATCATTGTGCGTTTCATTTCCAGCTATGGTAGGATTCCCTTGTTGTTTTAACTTTTTAAAACAAGACTCCCCGTCAAAGTGAGTTTCTTCTCTTTCACCACATGGATGCCTTTTTCTGGCTCCTTCCATTTTGACTGAAAAATAACAATTACATGTATAACTACTTACATTAAGGAACTTATAGGAAAAGTCAAACAATTTGTTTTCACTAATTTATAAAACATGTATCCCTAAGAACATTGTCCTTACTTCTGATTCTTTTACAATATATTAGATGTAAGCGATAAACATATTTCTAAGATTTTAGATATATAATAAAATTAGGTATAAACATCGGACGGGAAATGTGGCATTCACAGAACACAGTCAACTAAAAACACGCATATAAAACAACCAAGAATAAAAAAAATGAAAAAAATTGCAGCAAAGTATGCGGCACCGCAAATGTAAAATGACAATGAAGTATATCGTGTATTCTTCTGTAGAAATACAGGAAAGTAGGAATCAAATAAGTAATATTAAGAATTCAGACACGCAAAAACGCACAAAAGCGACATATAGCTGACTATAGCCTATAGTCAATGACAGCATGTATCAGATATAGCTGACTATAGCCTATAGTCAATGACAGCATGTATCAGATATAGCTGACTATAGCCTATAGTCAATGACAGCATGTATCAGATATAGCTGGCTATAGCCTATAGTCAATGACAGCATGTATCAGATATAGCTGACTATAGCCTATAGTCAATGACAGCATGTATCAGATATAGCTGACTATAGCCTATAGTCAATGACAGCATGTATCAGATATAGCTGGCTATAGCCTATAGTCAATGACAGCATGTATCAGATATAGCTGACTATAGCCTATAGTCAATGACAGCATGTATCAGATATAGCTGGCTATAGCCTATAGTCAATGACAGCATGTATCAGATATAGCTGACTATAGCCTATAGTCAATGACAGCATGTATCAGATATAGCTGACTATAGCCTATAGTCAATGACAGCATGTAACAGATATAGCTGACTATAGCCTATAGTCAATGACAGCATGTATCAGATATAGCTGACTATAGCCTATAGTCAATGTCAGCATGTATCAGATATAGCTGGCTATAGCCTATAGTCAATGACAGCATGTATCAGATATAGCTGACTATAGCCTATAGTCAATGACAGCATGTATCAGATATAGCTGGCTATAGCCTATAGTCAATGACAGCATGTATCAGATATAGCTGACTATAGCCTATAGTCAATGACAGCATGTATCAGATATAGCTGACTATAGCCTATAGTCAATGACAGCATGTATCAGATATAGCTGACTATAGCCTATAGTCAATGACAGCATGTATCAGATATAGCTGACTATAGTCTATAGTCAATGACAGCATGTATCAGATATAGCTGACTATAGCCTATAGTCAATGACAGCATGTATCAGATATAGCTGACTATAGCCTATAGTCAATGACAGCATGTATCAGATGTAGCTGACTATAGCCTATAGTCAATGACAGCATGTATCAGATATAGCTGACTATAGCCTATAGTCAATGACAGCATGTATCAGATATAGCTGACTATAGCCTATAGTCAATGACAGCATGTATCAGATATAGCTGACTATAGCCTATAGTCAATGACAGCATGTATCAGTTGAAGACAAGTCTCGTCAAGTGGTAATTCCTGCGTGGGAAATTTACAACGTGAAACAGTGCGATGCTTAAAAAAGTGGTTTTCGGTCGGTCGTATTTAAAATGTTGTTTTATGTAGTAAATGTTGTATTTATTTATTTAATTTTTTAATTTTATGAAACTAAAAGTTTTAACATCAGAAGTTTGCGATTGCACTTCTAGGATGAAAATGTAATTTGTCTTGTATATAATGTTCTACTTTGAGTTATTGTTTAAACAAGGTTATATGACCGTAGTTTATTACCGCCCTCTTACGGAAAATGCTCTGTTTAATAATAAATTCCATTTAGCAATGTCTATATCCATGAAGCGGTCCGATACTTATATACAGATATTTGTGTATTTCTTATTTTTATTTCGAACAGGTGGTCCCACTCTTCCAGCCTTTAAAAGTTTGCGTATTGCTTTATCACAGTTAGATTGAATTGGATTTTATAGTCGCACCAACAGCTAAGGTGTCGACTTTCCAGCTTCCATTGGTGGAGGAAGACCCCAGGTGCCCCTCCGGGCAATTTTCGTGCACGGGCGGGCACCTGGGTAGAACCACCGACGTTCCGCAAGCCAGCTGGATAGCTTCCTCACATAAAGATTCCTAAGCCCCTGAGGGATTGAACCTACATCGGTGAGGGGCAAGTGATTTCAAGTCAGAGACGTTAACCACTCGGACACGGACGCCCCTTATCACCGTTAGGCTATATTGTCTGATTTTTAACTTAGTCTGTAAACTCTGCTCTAAACTAAATTCCATTTTATTTATTTCGCCCATTGCTTTTTCGTTTATGTAAAAGGATTTTGTTAGAAACTGGGATGAAAATATGCACGTTAACTCTGTTATCATTCATATTTACAAATCGAAAGAACTGTCTTATTACCGTACCCTATTGTCGGACGTATACTTTTGGGAATGTTGAGTAATGGAAATTGCAAAATAACAGGTTATTTAAAAGTGGTTTATCACGACTTATTATCAGAAGTTAGTTATATTAACTTATATATTATAGCGGAGCTGGGGTCTTAAGTAAGTTAATATCTTGCACTCATGTCTGGTCAATGCATGTACTGTGTCAGGAACGAGGTGACCAACATATTTAAATAAATGTGGAGCATGTATGACCATTCAAAATAATTGTTAGCTAATTAACTTGCTGACCGCTTAAACACTTATGAAAGTTCAGGCATTAGGATGAACAGTTAAGGTGATAGGGTCGCCTTGTATTCTAACGAACAATGGGATGGCTGTGTAAGCATCTTTTATGGTTAATCCAATTAAGTATATATTTAGTAACAGCATGACCAAAACCTATAGTTTAAGTGGAGGCTTATTTGATGAAACAATGGGATGACCGGGGCAGGGGCAACTCACGGCAACCACGAGTGAGGGGGTCACTTCGTTTATGAACAATGGGAGGCTTATATAAGAACCCTGGAAGCACTAGGCTGCAAAAATGGGTTAATATTCTTGTTTACCACAAAAAGGGGAGATTTGTACGATTAACCCCAGTTGTGACGACCTAGAACAAGTTTCAGAGGTCAGAGTCCATTGTTGAGGGTACACGAGTCAGTCAAAAGGTGGGACATATCTACACTATATAAGAAACGAGTTTGCCTTCATTCGGGCAGATTCTTACAGATTGATAGATATTCATTCTGATTCATTTTGACTGCTTGGCTCGCACACCGTTGAACGTTATGTTGTAATTCTACCACTGGTGGATCGACACCTGCGATCCAGTCTAATCCATTGCGCCTGCGCCGAAGCGGGTGACGTCACCATTCACCCGCTAGAAGCCAGTTCGAGCTCACACACCAACCTGTAAAGACATCTGTAAACACTACTTGCCAAAGTACTCCGTTCCGGAACCAATACTTGGTAAGTATGTACAGATACTTTACAACAATGGCGCTGCGAGCAACTGAACTCCCAGCGGAGGAAGGTATTTATGCTTTTTGCCGCTGTGAAAGCGACTTGTTGCATCCCACACACTTCTGAGTGGGTGGGGTAATTTGCGTGTTTTGCGCCACATTTGGGCGCGAAATATCACGCCACGTCGGCAGTTTACAGCGCTTACAATATTATTTTTTAGTGTGGATTCTTTCCACACTCATTTTGTTATTAATAGGAATTGAAAAAACTAAATTGGAATAGTTTTTATTTTTGAATTTTCCCGTTCACCGCCGGCTGGCCTGGCCACATGACCAGGTAACTGGCGGAATGAACCAAAAAGTACCAAAATGATAAATCTAATAGTTATTTAATTATATTTTTTTTTTCCATCAACTTTACAATTCTATCTATCATTCCCAGGTGGCATGTGTAATTCACAACCTTTCACACTTTATAGTGTGTAATGTGAAATCACAATTCCAGTCTAGGGAGAGTTACATTTTTTTTAAATAATTCATTCTATTTCACATCTATTGAATTTTAATTTTGAATAAAATATCAGTTATCTGTGTTGAATGTTTATTTACTAACCTATTTATTTATGCAATTGTTCAAATATCCAACAAGTCCATATTGTACAGAGATTCACAACACTATAGTGTGAAGCTGTACAATATATTATTTGTATTAATTCCTTTGTGGTATCAATTATTCACAACTACGGTGTGAATTTGTTACAATACATTTATTATTTGTAGTCATTTGTCGATTGTATTAATTATTCACATCTACGGTGTGAAATTGATACAATACGCAATATTGAATAATCACAAATTCGTACTGTGTACTCAATATAAGAAAAATGACACAAAAAATTCAGATTAATTTTTGCATGGAGGCAGAGTTGAATGAACTGCCGGGTGTCAGAGACAAGATGGCTGAAAGAATCCTAGAATTCAGGTCTACAATGGGTAACATTAGTAGACAAAACATCAGCTCCATCCCATATTTAAGGGTGACTGACGAGTTGCTGGACAGAGTTGACTTTTCCAAAAATGGCAACCTGTCCGTCAATGTGCCAGCCGACACAATGGAGGCCCTATCCTCCATGCAAAATTTTAAAGAGGAAAGCGGGGATGAGGATGACTTAGCTGCACCAGCAAGTAATCCACATGTGGGTACGATGGAGATGGGCAATGTCTCAGATAAACTGGACATTGAAACCACCAACCCAGTGGACGAAGGGACAAAAGCATTAAGCCCCATAAAGTCAAACCCAAAAGGTCAGCAGCAGGTTATCATTGACCAGGTCACCGAACAAATTAAACATTTCGAGGCGGGAGGGGCTAAACCAAAAACGAGACCTAGGTTCAAACGTGAACTAGAAAAAGGTGAGATGCCCAAAATGGCCATGCCTAAGTTCACGGAGTATAAACCATCCCCGGGTACGACCACGTTTGAAATGCAAAATGCATTAAATAAAGAGAATCATGCCCGAATTGAGAATACGGAAACTGTACTGATTAAGCTATTAGCTAACACAGTAGAGATTCTGTCAGCTCAAAATCTTAAGAGCACCAAGGGCACTAAAGACGCACAGGGTATTAAACTCCCGCGGAATTACGAAATTCCCAAAACACTGAGGTTTGACGGAACCTCGGAATGGGAAATCTTCTTGCGGAAGTTAACAAGCTACACTGATGCGATGGGATGGACACCGGTTATGAAACGGGAGGCACTGACTTGGAGTTTGGAAGGGAAGGCAAGCAAGTACTTGACCAACCTTCTAAACAGGAACGAATCAATTAGTTACGCCGAAGTCATTCAGCGACTAACTAAAAGATTCGAAAATAAGGACTTGGTTCAGGCACTGATGGCCAAATTTATGTCCGAGGTCCAGAAACCAAAAGAGGACCTCGAGGACTGGGCAGACCGCATTTATGACTTTGCGTGCCGCGCTTACAAAGGCCTGCCAGACGTACACATTGCCAAATTGGCAGTAGTGCGCCTCTGTCAGGGCTTAGAAAACAAAGCAGCGGGCCACCAGGTTATAAACTCGAGGCCTGAGACTGTTGAAGCCGCCGTAGACGCAATACGGTGGTATCAACTAAACCAAACTGCCATCTATGGCTCTAAGACGGAGCCGGAACCCGTGAAGCCTGTGGACACAATATGCGAACAACCCAAAGTACAGGCAGTCACGAGTCCAGCTCTGTCCCGTAGAGATTCCTCCCCAAAACCCAGACCGAGGTTGGAGGACAGAGTCTCTATGTTAGAGACCAAGATGGACAAAGTCCTGACAATACTATCGGACGTCAGTACAACGCTCAAAGGCCTAACTGAACAGTCCAGGTTCCGACCCAGGTCACCCTCCCCCACCCGAACCAGGTGCTTCATATGCAATGAAGCAGGACATTTCGCTAGGGAATGTCCAAAAAACCGGAGGGGTGCAGCTCATAACCGGAAATCAGTTTCATTCGTCCAAGATGATGAACATGCTCAGGAAAAGTCCGACGATTCTTTAAACGAGTCCGGGTCGGACCGAGAGGCCTAAATCCGACCCCTGACATCAAAGGCCACATAACCAAAGCTCCAAGCATTCACAAATCAGGCCTAAGGCAAAGTGTGAATAGTAATAGTTCTCACATTTCCCAGGACAAGAGGTGTGATAATATGGAACTTTATAACGGGCCTATTCACAATCTTAAAGAGTGTGAAAAACAGCCAGAGGGGTCGCCTCTCAACCCTATGGACATGCTTAATCACAATCGTAAAGAATGTGAAAAGCAGTCAGAGGGGTCGCCTCTCAACCCTATTGACACGCTTAATCACAATCATAAAGAGTGTGAAAAGCAGTCAGAGGGATCGCCTCTCAACCCTATTGACATGCTTAATCACAATCATAAAGAGTGTGAAAAGCAGTCAGAGGGGTCGCCTCACAACCCTATTAACAGGCATAATCACAATCTTAAAGAGTGTGAAAACCAGCCAGAGGTTAATAACCAGGGGTGTGAAAACATGTTAAAGGAAGAGAAATTATCAGCTAAAGATTCTCAGAACACTTGGTCCCAAAGCCCTGACGACATAACTGTCTGTCAATTAAGGTCTGGGTCTATGTTCGGAGTAGCGGCTGTGGTCAATAGACAGCCTACACAAGCAGTTGTTGATACTGCAGCTGAAGTCACTATAATTTCGGATTCCTTATACAGACAACTAGAACCTAGACCACCAGTGCTCAAGAACATCAGACTACACACAGCTGGTAAGAAGTTGAGCATGATAGGCTTTATCGTAGGACCCGTGGCCCTCAAATTGGGGAACAAAGTGTACCACGAACGAGTCTATGTGGCTCCAATACAAGATACCATGCTGTTAGGTCTGGACTTCTTGAAAGCGCATGGCACCAAAATTGATCTTTTAAATTCCCAACTAACGGTTGGAGAAGAGATCATTAAAATGGAATTAGAGGGTGGGAATGACTCCCAACCTACTGTAGCTAGGGTGTGTGTAGACCGGCGAACGGTAATTCCACCTAATTCAGTAGTTCTAGTTGACTGTTCGGTAGACCATGTACTACCACAATATGTTGTGGAGCCCATAAAAGTAAAGAGTAATAAACTGTTGGTACCTCGCACCATACATACGGGCAATAAAAATCTTAAAGTGTGTATGATTAACATTACCGACAAGTTTATTACCGTAAAGAAAACGCTCAACATTGCTGAGGCACACTTAGCACATACTGTAATGCCTGTTCCAGATGAACTTTTAAGTGGAACAAATAATGTACAGGTGCAGAAGGTCAGCATGAGCAATGTTGAAGCTAAAAACAACATTCCAGACCATTTATCTGTAATGTTCCATCAGTCCAGTGTCAATCTAAAGGCAGAAGAAGTCGAAGCCTTTGCAGAATTGATAACTGAGTTTCAGGATGTGTTTGCCAAGGATGAATTTGACTTGGGTAACTTTACTGAAATTCAGCATCATATTGATACTGGAGATGCCAGGCCGGTCAAACTTAAAATGCGTAGAACCCCTGCCTGTTTTGTTTCGGAGGAAGAAAATCATTTAGAAAAAATGTTGAATGCAGGGGTTAAAGAACCATCAAATTCTGACTGGGCGGCTCCTCCAGTGTTAATAAGGAAAAGGGATGGAACTGTCAGATGGTGTTTGGATTATCGGGCTCTCAACAATGTCACTATTAAGGACAGTTTCCCGTTACCCTTAATAGAAGATTGCATAGACACTTTGGCTGGTAACAAGTGGTTTTCCAAATTGGATGCAAACTCAGCTTATTGGCAAATACCTATAGCTGAGGAAGATAAAAAGAAAACCGCTTTTACCACCAAATTTGGCCTTTTCGAATTCATAAAAATGGCCTTTGGTCTGTGCAACGCCCCAGCGACCTTCGCCCGAGTAATGAACCTGGTTCTGAGAGGGCTCACATGGAATATAGTCTTGGCATTCTTAGACGACATAATGGTCTTAGGAAAAACCTTTAACAATCACTTAAACAACTTGAAACAAGTGTTCGAACGTCTGCGGCAATATAAATTAAAGCTAAAACCAAAGAAATGTGAGTTTTTTCGGAGAAAAGTAGAGTTTCTGGGACGAATGGTCACAGGCGAGGGTATGGAATTGTCCGGTAAAGACATTTCTGTGGTTCGGGAATGGCCTATTCCCAACTCTACGAAAGACGTAGAACGTTTCGTGGGATTAGCCAACTACCACAGAATATTTATCAAAGACTATGCAAAGTTAGCTGCACCTTTGTACGGCGTAACTGGGAAAAGTGCATTTGTGTGGGGTAAGGACCAGGAGCAGGCATTTCAGAACATAAAACATGCCTTAACTCATGCTCCTGTTCTTGCCCTGCCGAATAGTACAGACCTGTTTATCCTAGACACGGATGCATCTAAATATGCAATAGGAGCAGAGCTTTCCCAAGTACAAAACGGTGAAGAAAAGGTGATCACCTATGGTAGTTATGCCTTATCACCGGAGCAACAGAGATATTGCACGACCAGACAGGAATTACTAGCTGTGGTACGATTCACTCGACAATTCCGACACTATTTGTTGGGACGAAAATTCGTTGTTAGAACGGACCACAGCAGCCTGACCTGGTTACTGAACTTTAAGAACCCTCAGGGTCAAATTGCCCGTTGGTTAGAGGAGTTAAGTCAGTACGATATGGTTGTGCAACATCGTCCCGGTGCAAAACATGGTAATGCAGATGCCCTGTCAAGGTGTGTACCAATATCGGGAACTTGTAGACATTACACGTTGGGTCAAGACCCAAAGCTCTTGCCATGTGGTGGATGTACATATTGTCAAAGACTGCACAAAAATTGGTTCAATTTCACCTCAGAAGTTGATGATGTACGTCCTCTATCAAAAGGCGCCTTGCACAAAAGCGTATCACAAGCAAACACTTGCATGTGTCGCGAGTCATGCAAATCAACCCAACCGATTGAGGGCCTTATATCACCCAAGAGCTAGATGACATGAGTTGGCCCTGGGACCCTGGTGGAGTTATAGCCTATGACCCACAACCCAACATTTGTGATGGACATTTGCCCAACCTTTGCGATGGACTTTTGCCCAACCATTGTGATGGGAGTAGGGTGAACATAGTCAGGGACCACCAAGGTGTGTACTGGGGTCAGAAAAGAACGGAGCTAGTAACACTGCAAAATCAAGACCCAGATTTAACATTTCTGTTGGATTGGCTAAAAGACAAACAGGAACCCGAAGAGGGAGTACTGTTTGCAGCCAATCAAGCGGTAAAATATTATTGGATTAATAACGACTTATTCTTCCTAGTGGATGGAGTGCTATGGAAGCAAAGGGAGGAAAACAAAGATAAGGACTTAGTCATTCCATCAGACCTAAAAAAATGAAATCCTTGAAATGCACCATGACATTCCGTCCGCAGGCCATCAAGGTATAGACCGCACAAAAAGTAAATTAAAAGAAAAATATTTTTGGTATAAAATGTCACAAGATATAAAAAAAATCATAAGTTCATGTGCGGTCTGTAACCAAAGCAAATCTGTCACGCGTAAAAGTCGAAGTCCAATGATACAATTCCATGCTGGGTCTCCAATGGAAAGGGTACACATCGACTTCCTAGGTCCACTAACCCCAACTGATCGGGGTAACAAATACATATTGATGATAGTGGACCAATTCACTAAATGGATAGAGTGCGTACCACTTCCATCACAAACGGCAGATGTTACAGCTCACGCGTTAATAAACGAGTTCTTCTCTCGTTTTGGCTATGCGTTAGAGATATTTAGTGATCAGGGTCGGAACTTCGAAAGCGACCTATTCACTAAAATCTGTGAAATGACCAGAATTCACAAAGCCAGAACTACACCCTTCAGACCTTCTGGGAATGGACAAGTGGAACGGTATAATAGGACTCTTATGGACGCCGTGCGCTGTTATGTTCAGAAATCCCCCAAAGACTGGGACATATTTCTAGCACAAATTTCGAGTGCCATGCGATCTTGCGTCAACAGGCAAACGGGCTTCACACCTAATAAATTAATGTTAGGTAGAGAGGTAAATCAACCCCCGGATCTTATGTACCCAAAAAGTCATGATAACTTAAGGGATTCTGATCCGGACAGCTATGTGCGTCTGTTAGAGAATGCCGTTTCATTAGCCCATAAAACAGCAAGGGACACCTTAAAAATGTCACAAAAGAGAATGTAAAGAGATTATGATTTACGGACACTGGAAAAATCATACAAAATAGGCGATCTAGTTTATATCGAGAATAACGCCCCAAAAAAAGGGGTCAGTAAAAAACTACTCCCCCTTTGGAAAAGTCCCGGTATAATCATTGCAAAATTATCGGCAGCATTATACCGAGTCAAATTAAGGCACTCGATAATCACAACTCACCATGACAAAATGAAGCTGTGTATGGATCGCCAGATTCCCGAATGGTTGCAAAATTATAAGAAAAATCTAAAATCCACAACTCAGAAGGGGAACGAACCATCAAAAGATGGTAAGGAACTTTTCTGTGTATGTAGGAAGCCATATTCGGGAGAATTTATGATTCAGTGCGATAAGTGTGCCGAATGGTATCACGGAGCCTGTGTGAATATCACAGTACAAGAGGCCCGTGGTATCAAAGAGTACCAATGCCCTATTTGCAAGGGCTAATCTCTGCTCAATCTCTTTCAGTAAAATGGCCTACACCAACACTATAGAGCTGGTGGAGGGCCACCTGATGCTAGGGAAATTAATGAATCCCCGGTGTCTTATCCGCGACACTTTAGGCATGGCTCATGGACTACCCGGTGTGGAGTTCCAGAGATTGCTAATCTCTATGTACCAGCTGGCCGTAAAACAAAATAACCGGTCTTGGGTAGAAAAAGCTCAATTGGAATCCGTAACTTTCCTCTCGGAATCATGGATTTTACAAAATCTTCCGCACAAATCCAAAAACAGGAACCGAGTATCTATACCCAAGATCAAGGAACAGGTTTATGAGCCATCATCCATCTGTAAGGACATTCGCTTGGTGGATAATCCATCACTCCTCAAGCAGACTACATCTCTGGTTGGGGGAGCGATTGTTCTCACAGGTGGAACTGGGCATGAGGAGGAGTTACCATCAGATCCTGAAGTGTATGTGGGTCCACCGGATGTGCATATGGAAGATCACAATACCGTTATGGGATGTGAAATTCATGCAGCATCAGGACCTGTTGTGGATGTTTGCCTTAATATTCACAATACTCCTATCTCACCTGAGAGAAGTGAAGAATGTGTCAAAGGCGAACATCCAATTGTCATGGATACTGGCGCTGTTCCCAATGCTATACCAAGCGATGGGATAAGTAGTCAGCGTAAGCGTAGGAATCGGGGGGCAAAGAGGAAGGGTAGGGGTATCGGAGAAGGGAAACAGACCAAGCCTTTGCCCTTGATGAAGGTCACTATTCAGAATGTGTCAGATGTCCCTTGTCCGACTGCCTCGACCTTGCCTTCTCGTCCTAGTAATGACGTTGAAGTGGAGGATCGAGCTCAGGACGTTATTGCGGAAGTCCCGGAAAGGCCTCCCAGGGCAGCCTGGTTTAAATTTGCGAAGTACTCTGCATGCCCAATAACTGGTTGCAACAGGAAAACCAAATCCATGAAGCAGCATGTAACTTCCAGACATATGCCGGAGCTGTTTTGGGAGACTTGGTCGACAGAAACAGTGGCAGCCCCAGAGTTCCAGGCTAAAAGAATGGCGGCCCTGGGGCTCCTGAGCTCGTGGTTACTGGGAACTGGTGAACCCATAGATCAGCTGGTGCACGTAATAAATGATCGGGGTTTGGTCCCGTCTTTGTCTACCATTACCAACAGATCTGCAGTGGCCATGCATGAGCTCTGTAGATTTAATGGGTGGAGAGTGCCAGTCGAGGGGTTCACCTTGGCTCCTTTAAATTCCCCCGCCAGTTTAATTCATTGGCGTCCCCTGGCCAGCTTACTCAATCTGGTCTCGGTGAGCCAATACAAGGAGTTCCTGAAGACCTATAGGGAGGAATCAACTTCCTTAAATCTGACGGAAACAGTGGCGGAGGGGTTATCGGAGACTAACCTCAGTATAAACCCTATCACAACTCAGTATGGAGTGGGGGATTTACCACAAACCTCAGAGTGTGAACCACTTGGGATTCAAAACAGGGTCCCCAACCCGATGGGTGTATTCGATGCCATTGACAGTCATATGCATCTGGACAGATCTAGACGGGCATTGTGGGGGAAAGAGTCAAACGCCTCGGTAAGTGACCTTTTGTCCGCACAATTGGTCGTACAGCCTTCTGTCCAAGTCAATATCAAGGGTGTTGTGACTGTTTATTGTGATCCTGAGGATTATCCTAAGTCTCTCTCAGAGGTGCCCGGCGTAAAGGTAGCAATAGGGGTTCACCCCCGTAAGGTACACCTCTTTTCAGAGGACAGAGAGAGAGAATTTATAGCTCTCTTGGGGAACCCCAATGTTACTGCCCTGGGAGAGGTGGGTCTGGACATGACTGAACCCTGTCACACCTGGCAGCATCAAGAGGATACCTTAAGGCGTATCCTACCCGAGAGTCGTGTAAGTTTACCACTTGTCCTCCATATAAGAGGGAACAATAGTAGGGAGGGATCAGACCTGTACCTAAAAGCATTCCATATAGTCCAAGAGTACTGTGGCTGGTCCCAACCTATACACTTGCATTGTTTTGGGGGTGGTGCGGACGATGTGAACGGGTGGCTCAGTTACTACAGGAATTGCTTCTTCGGATTCACAGCCAATGTTAAGCACTTCTCGGAGGTTCAGCTGCTGGGCTTGGCGGCAGTCCCGGAGAACCGTATATTGCTCGAGACTGACTCCCCTTACCTGTCTCCGGCCCCGCATCAAAAACCAAACAACCCTCTATTCATAGGGGATGTTGGCCGCTTGGTGGCTGAGAGGCGTGGTGGGGATCTGGCCGGCCTAATAGGTGCATCTCTTGAGAATGCGAAAGTTCTGTATGGGTTCTAAGAGGCAATTCGGATATCCGCAGTGCACCCACTGTCTCTATAACCGTCATTATAGAGCCATCAATACTATTACTAGAGACTTGTGATTCTTGCACTTTTAAGGTAAACTAGTCACAGTACTCTGTTGAGATGTGTGAACCTCTTTTATATTTAACTTGCACCTTTGCAACTTCATCACTTGTAATGTAAATAATCACAGGACTCTATTGAGATGTGTGAAAGTTTTTTGTATATAAGTAACTTTTACTTTCACAACTCCATCGTTGAGGTGTGAATATTTTAACATAACTTTAACTTTTATAATAATACTTTATAATTCAACGTCTGTTGGTAACTCGCGACCTTACTCTAAACCCATACTATAGTGGGTATTGTAAATCTTCCTTATTACAATCTTCAGGCTAATGATTTCAAGACAACGTGATAAACAAAAAGGCAAAGCCTTGAAACATAATATTACATCAGAGTGAGCTATATATAAAAAGCTTAGAAACAAAGTCAACAATCTAAAGAAACATGCAAAAGAAAAGTTTTATAATAATATAGAAGAAGTCATTACGGAAGCCAATGTCAATGATCAGCGTCAATACGGAAACTGTTAAAATATTTTATCAAATCTAATAAACATTCAGAAATCATTCCACCATTGAAAACCATATTACCAAATGGTCAGGTCACTTACTCTATATCAGATCAAGACAAGGCTAACAGCCTAAATGACTATTTTATATCTATATCATCCGTTGATGATACGCATGCTTCTTTACCAAATTTTGATCTTAAAACGCAGGCAAAACTAGAATCTATTATCATAGAAGAATCAGAAATAGTTGATATTATAAAAATATTGAATATAAACAAAGCATGCGGGGACGACGAAATAAGTCACAAGATGCTTAAAGAAACAATGTACACTATTTCAAAGCCGCTATGCATAGTTTTCAACAGGTCACTGGAAGAATGCATATTTCCAGATATTTGGAAAACAGCTGTAGTTATGGCATTTTTCAAAAAATGTGACGCTAGCCTCCCTAGTAATTATAGACCAATATCGCTACTTAGCTGTGTAGGAAAAGTTATGGAAAGGATAATGTTTAAACATATGTTTAACTTTTTTCATAAGAATAATCTCTTTTTCAAATACCAATCTGGCTTCCTACCAGGTCACTCCACAGTTTATCAACTTATGGATATGTATCACCACATTTGCCAAGCTTTTGATGGCAAACAGTACACTTGTATAGTATTTAACGATATCTCAAAGGCTTTTGATCGCATATGGCATCTTGGCCTTCTATTTAAGCTAAAGCAAAACGGTATTAATGGTAAGCTGTTGGCTTGGCTATCAAATTATATTTTAAGTCGTACTCAGCGAGTAAGGGTCGGTACAACAGCATCTGAGACTAAATATTTGAAGGCTGGGGTACCTCAAGGATCGGTTTTGGGTCCTCTTCTTTTCTTAATCTATATAAATGATATTGCTGAAAATATGCTTAGCATTACTCGCCTCTTTGCAGACGATAGCTCTCTCTCAATATCCACATCCAGTATTGATGATATGGAGGGTATTTTAAATCATGATCTACATATTATAGCTCAGTGGTCGAAAAAGTGGCTTGTTCAATTTAATCCTAATAAAACTGAAGTATTATTTTTCTCCCTTAATCACAACTATTTTTAAATGACGTTCAACTCCCATTCGTTGATACGCACAAGCATTTGGGTTTAATTCTTAGTTCAGATGGTAAATGGCACGAACACATTAACAGTATTGTAACATCTGCCACAAAAATTATTGGCGTAATGCGTCATCTGAAATTCAAACTGAAACGCAAAACACTAAATCAAATTTACTTATCATACATGCGCCCTATCCTAGAATATGCATCTATTGTATGGGATGGTTGTTCTGTTTACGATAGAGAAAGACTCGAAAAATTTCAATATGAGGCTGCTCGCATCGTGACTGGACTAACGCGATCAGTATCCATCAATAACTTACTAACTGAAATTGGATGGTTATCATTATCAGATAGACGAAAAATGCAAAAACTTACTATGGTTTATAAAGTAAATAGTGGCATAATGCCATCGTATGTTACCAATCTATTTCCTCCATTTGTTCAAGAAAACAACCCATATAACCTTAGAAATGGTAATAACTACGAGACTATAGCAAGACGAACGGAAATATTTTCTAAATCATTTATTCTATCCGCTATTACTATGTGGAACGATCTATCACCCGAAATCAGAAACTCCGAATCGCTTACTATTTTTAAACGAAAACTTCTAAGATCTGTATTCGTTAGTCCTAAAGTTCCTATTTACCTGCTTTATGGCTCACGATCACTTGCTGTTCTACATGCACGAATTCGCAATTCATGCAGCAATCTTAACAACGACCTTTATATAAATCACCTAAGACTATCACCAAGTTGCGATTGTGGGTATAAAACAGAAGATGCCGAGCATTTCATTTTTAAGTGTAATAGATTTCAAAACCAACGACATGTCCTGTTTCAATCTACTCGTCGCTTTCATCCGTTAAACTTGAACACTTTGCTTTTTGGTGGGGGACACATATCCGACGCGGAAAACGAATTGATTTTTAATGCCGTTCAGACCTACATTAGTGAGACCAAACGTTTCAAAAACTAAACACTCTAACAAATTATTTTCAAATGTAAATACTGTCCTGACTCACTGTATTGGCAACTTGTGCACTACCTCATCTTCTTCCTTCATAACTTGCATACAGCTTACTCCTTTCCTCTTCTTACTCCTTTTCTCTCCAATCGTAATTATATTTCAAAACAACGAACAAAACCTATATCAGCAAATATATATTTATTTGTAGTTTGTTTATAATTCTTTGTAAAAGCTAATATGTAACTATTTAGCCATGTACATTTCTGTAACACATTGTATTGGGAAGGGCCGTAACTAATGTTGATAGAACTTGTGGCCCGACCCATTTGCTTATTTATATGGCAATAAAATATGTTTAAATCAAAATCAATGATTTATATGAAGTCTGGATTGTACCGCCACTGGTACACGGAGTGTACACTCTTGGTAAGAGTGAGCCATTGCTGACGGTGTCGGGGGACCAGCAGCCATTGGGGGCTTTGCCCTTTTTAAAAGTGACAGGAGTGTTGTAATTCTACCACTGGTGGATCGACACCTGCGATCCAGTCTAATCCATTGCGCCTGCGCCGAAGCGGGTGACGTCACCATTCACCCGCTAGAAGCCAGTTCGAGCTCACACACCAACCTGTAAAGACATCTGTAAACACTACTTGCCAAAGTACTCCATTCCGGAACCAATACTTGGTAAGTATGTACAGATACTTTACAACAGTTAGAACTGATTACAAGTTGTAACTTGTACATTTATTCAAAGTTGAACATTTATTCTGGTTTTTAACTGTGAATAGATTATTGTGAAAGATAAATAGATAGTAGTTTAATAAAATACATATTAAAGACTATTCTTGTGTTAGATATTTCACGTCGCTATACTACATATAAAACTTCTGGTGCCTGCAACCACGATTAACGACCCAGGGAAGATCGCGGAAACAACACGAAGTACTGACCGAACACAACGCAAACGGACAAAACGGTGAGTGATATTTTTACGCATTTTCTGTACGACCACAAAATTATAAAATAAGAATCTCATTTTAGACCTAACTTCAAAATTTCGTTCTCTATAATATTATTTAATATTATTTTTTGAAAAACAAAAAAATAACTAAATAAAAACAAAAAATGGCTAAGCAGATTTAGGACAAGTTTTCAACCATACGGCAAATCAGATAACTATGTTAAATGAAAATATGGAAGCACAAAATACGAACAATAGAGACAATTTAAGGGCCGACGACTCTATTAAAATTAGGGTTATGAGAGATAGACCTAGACGGTTTGAGCACGCTGTAAGAGTAGCAATTGAGGAACAAACTTGAGGAAACGATTCGCACAAAGAACCATTAATACACCCAAATTTACACATAGACCCGACCGACGAGACGGTCACGAACCCATGCAAGTTGACCATTTTAGACCACGCCGCGCTTGTTTCAAGATCAACCTCTCGAAATATTGCAATGCGCCTGATCAAAACCGAGGCGATTATCACAAAAACTGGAAACCTAGGAAGAAAAACGTATAAGACGCTCGAGTCACAATGGTAGGTTAATGACTTGAGTGAAAAGAAAAAGAATACCTACATTTAAGATTTCGACAGCTGGTAGTTTAAATTCATGCATTATAAAAATAGGAAAAGCTAAATTTAGAACTCACATTGACACGGGCGCTAATTGCTCGCTCTTTAATGAAAAATGTATCAATCATTAAAACATGTACCACGTTTAGAATTAAGGAAGCTAGGTACTACTAAAAGCAAAAGAAATGTGATAAAACAAATTAATAAAGTTTTGCATATACAAATTACTTGTTTGAAAAACACCAAAAACAAAATGTTTTAGGACATGTTATACACATTGTTTTGATCGATTAACTTATTTACTTATTTTAAAATGAAAAAAGGACTTGTTTATAAACAACTCAAAATAGCATCAATGTTAGCTTAGATAATGACTAGTTGAAACTCTTTAGTCTGTAAAAAAAAATATGTAGAAAAGGGTAACAGTACCTTTAAAGAGTTCTTGACCACAATGGTTAACCTGTCAATGTTTTGTAATTGACATAGTTATGTTTAATAGCCGCAAGGGACAGAATACAGGTATACGATAAACTTATGTGGAAAAGTAGTTTCTCAAATAAACGACTAAAACGAATATGAAGTTATAAATAAAATATTGGTTTTGTGTAGTAATATTTGCAGTAGAAGTAGTTTTAGTCATAACAGATAGTAGACACATAGTTTATAAATGATGGTAGGCTTCAATAGATTTGAAAGCGAAAATAAATATCACCTCAGTATGAGCATAAACCTCAAGTTTAATGTGTAGATGTAGTAAACAGACTAAATGTGCAAGATAGACGCATTTGTCTGGTAATTATGGTCAAAAGGTCAAAAAGCTAGTAGAAGCACTTATCGTACGTATATTAAACTAAAGTAGATTATTTGACCTTAAGTAAAAAGTGGTTACTATGAGTAGCCAGGGGCGTGTAAGCGTTCCTAGATTAGTAAAGTATTTTCATATACACTCAAGCGACAAGTGTGTTCATTTGTCTATGTATTCACAATACACTGGGTCATCGTAGGACATACACAAAGTTAGAAAAAAAATAAACACTTGTAGTGTAGTTAGTTTATGAGAGTTAAGGTTAACATCATGGTTCAATATAATTATTATGTAAGTAGTGTATCGGATAATCAAACAAAAATGGATATGCACTCTATTGAAAGAAATAATAGGCTAAAGGGTGAAAAGCAGCCCAATGGAGGTAGTAGTAGCAGTAGTAGGAGTAATGGTAGTGATAGTGGTAGGGTAGATAGTAGGTATTGTAGTCGACGCAAAGATAAGAGTAGTCGTAATGGTAGGGTAAATAGTAGTAGTAGTAGGAGTAGTAGTGGTAGTAGTAGCGGTATGGATGTCGGTTATGATGAGAGGTTGATACGGCCTGAGGGTATATCTCCTCTAAGACGACAAGGTAGTTCTGAAGGTTTGTGCCAGGACGAGGAGGATATGGAAGTTAGCGTAGTAGGCTCTAAGGAAAAGGGTCATCGGGGTAGAGCAGCATAGTGTAGGGCCGTTAAGGTACGGTCCACCGAGAAATACCTGTCTAGGTATTTATATCGTGAATTAGCGATATTGATCTTGAATTAATAGTCGTATGACGTATAGATCCTCATTCTAATACACTGGCTACTGAGAAGTCGAAATATACAATATCGTATTGTACTGTGATTTAGCGGTATTGCCTGTTTGGTTAAGCTCTCGACGGAGTTATAGACGGTAGGTTAGATTTTAGTTGATAACTAGTGGAAAGGTACCTTAAGTTAGGTTAGGTGCTGTGTTTTACGGCAAGGTAAAACTAATTGAGCTATCGAGATAGAAATTATGCTATGTACTGTGTTTACCAGTATTGTTTCTCTAAGTGGTCGAACACTCGAGTCGACCCATAAACACTCGAATTGAGCTATAGGCGATAGGCTAGTTAAGTTGATAACTAGCGGAGAAATACCTTAAGACAGGTTAGGAACGGCGTTTTAAGGCAAGGTAAAACTAAATGAGAAATCGAGATATACATCATGTATTGTATAGTGATTTATCGGTACCGTCTGTTTTAGTTAGGCGCTCGATTGAGTTATAGGGATATACTAGTTTAGTAGATAACTAGTGGAGTAATGTGTACGGGGATTATGGTAGATGGTAGGTGACACGGGGATAGATTAGGGGCAGTACAGGTTACGTGATAAAAAAATGGCTAATTATTGATGTTAAAATCGATTTAAATAGGGCCTTTCGCTTTTCTGTAAACAATTGAAGTAATACAACGTAATACATATGATACGTAATGCATATGTTACGCGTGCGACTATGGTTTTAAGTAGAGACAGTATTCATTAGGTTTATAGGGCCATGACGGCACCCAGGTAATACAGTAATGACATATGACGTAGAATGGACAGACAACTATGTACTTGACTAACTCGATATTGACCTAGTGACGGACAGTTCAGTGACGGGACATTTCCTTTATAGTAAATTAAGTGGCGTAGTAAATCCAACGGAAGAGGCAGTTACTATAAATATGAGAGCATTTAAGTACTCTTCACTATTTTTCAATATATATATTCTTAAGAGTTGATTAGATTCTACTTAGGAACTGCTATTCAGGAAATCAGAAAGTATTGGAGCATTCACTTTTAGATAGTATGTCAGTAATGAACACAACATCATTTGCGGTATTAGAAAACAGGCAAAAAATTAATGAGGTATTGGAAACTCTGCGGACGTTAAGTGCAGAATTTGTAAATACTAAAGGCTACCTTAAAAGACATATAGGAAACATTGATAAGTTCCTATATTTGTTCACGAAAATGAGTATAATCATAGATGAAATTAAAGCAGTGACTCAAAGCTGCATGTATTATAACCTTCAATTAGAGATCAAATTGATTATACTCACGATAGGTCGTCTAAGTGCGAATATCATTCCAGCAAGTCAACTTCAAGAGGCTCTCTTAGGGATACTTCCTGCAACTCTCTCATTGCCCATTGACCGATACGAAAACTTGTTTGATTACTACAAACACTTGAAATGCACAACGTATTTAGATGGCGAACAGATAATTGTAGTCACCGAAATTATGTTGGTAGTACATACTATATTGTTCGAGTTATATTACGCAAACAGTTTGTTCTTCCCTTACAGTGATGTAAAAACCACTGACTCAAAAGGTATTGTAACGTACTATAAACTAGAAAGTGATTTTCTAGCTATCAATCAGGAAAGAACGCTCTACTTCTTTCTATCAGAAACAGAGGCAGGTCACTGTAAAGATCCATTGATAAAGTCATGTAGTTTAAAAAGAGGCATCCAAAATACATACCAATCAACTTCTTGTCTAGTAAATCTATTTATTAAAAATACAGAGCGGTCGTCTAAATACTGCGAACTGTATGCATCATCGATGGATTTGCCCAAATCTATGTATGTCGCTGAAACGACGTACTTTTTAATGACCAACGAAGAACTGACCTTCCATATAAACTGTAAAAATAAACCACCAACAACCTTAAAAATTAACCCACCTTATGGTTACTGTAATGTAGATCAGGCATGTACCGCCACGTCTGAACGCTTGACATTTTCAGGCGCGTACGAAAATCAATCAAACTTTACTGTCACTCCAACAAAGATTTTCTTAAAAGAGCTAGATTTTACGGCTATAAACATTAAGCTTAATGTTATGGTAAATTCGTCGGAAAAGGCGATTATAGTACCTAAGAGTTTAATTGCTCTTGGCGAATTCCCTATATCAGAACTTAAAAGTAAATTAGGTGATATTCAAGAGATTGAAGATATGCCAAATGATGAGCAATACTCAAATTGGGATTATGTAAAACTTGTTTTGGCAATAGTGGGTTTTCTAATATTTTTAATTATTATTAAATGCTTAGCCAAACATTACAAAAAATGGTTAATCTCTAAATTAAGAAAATGGTCGTACAGGGGGCGTATGAATGTCATTCCACTGCAGAGTCCAGACCCATACGAAGAAGACGTACATTGCGATATTCCAGAGATACCTGGCGAAGCGGCGTTATCATTATCCGACGCCGATAGGAACACTTTAGCTGAGTCTCAGAGTCGAGCGGACAAACACCTGACTCTGTCAAATGGGAAAAGGGACAAGCCAATGGTTTTGAGACCGCTGTATCGTGGATTTGACGTACAGCAGGGGACTATCGACAACTAAGGTTCTCCTCGAACAAAACAGAGTGGCTTAAGCAGTTTATGTAAATATATGTTCAAGTGTGTTTAATTATATAACCAAGTCCTCTCATTCTCTCTCAAAGGTTTGATTGGTGAAGAGATTACGCGTAAACTTAAAATGCTGAAAAGACCTTGGGAAGCGCTCAACGCGACTTAAGGCAAAAGAAAGTTAAACTAAGGACACACTTGAGACATTTTGTAACCTTGTAAATAGACAATGTATTCAGAGTAATGAACTTTGTAGTTTCATATTGTGGAGAAAGGGAAATAACCAGTGCAGACAGCAGAAACAATCACACACAACACAGGTGTGCTTAATGAAATTAAAGGCAGTAAGGAGACAACTTCAAGTAATCAAAGTTGGATATTACTTGACGAGGCGTATGTGTACTAAATATATACCGGTACACCGGCGAACCAACGTGATGTCATACCAACATGATGTCACACCAATCAGATGTCAGATGTCATACCAACGTGATGTCATACCAACATGATGTCATACCAACGTGAGGTCATACCAACGTGAATTCATACCAACATGATGTCACACCAATCAGATGTCATATTAACAGGATGTCATACCTACATGATGTCATACCAACATGATGTCATACCAACCAGATGTCAGATGTCATACCAACGGGATATCATTAACTAAAACAGTGATGAACAATACATAACAATTAACACTGAACAATTGTGGACTACAACATTAATTATTGCAATCAGTATAGACTCTAAACATATGAACTATTTGGATAAACTGACATTGTGTAAACTTTATATATGCGATAGCATGTTTTGATTCGATTATTCTCTGATCTATATACCTTGATCATGTTAGCCCTGTAAGAAATTATAGTGTATAATTCCTATGTGTGTATAGATGGCATGTATTATAGCGGAGCTGGGGTCTTAAGTAAGTTAATAGCTTGCACTCATGTCTGGTCAATACATGTACTGTGTCAGGAACGAGGTGACCAGCATATTTAAATAAATGTGGAGCATGTATGACCATTCAAAATAATTGTTAGCTTATTAACTTGCTGACCGCTTAAATACTTATGAAAGTTCAGGCATTAGGATGAACAGTTAAGGTGATAGGGTCGCCTTGTATTCTAACGAACAATGGGATGGCTGTGTAAGCATCTTTTATGGTTAATCCAATTAAGTATATATTTAGTAACAGCATGACCAAAACCTATAGTTTAAGTGGAGGCTTATTTGATGAAACAATGGGATGACCGGGGCAACTCACGGCAACCACGAGTGAGGGGGTCACTTCGTTTATGAACAATGGGAGGCTTATATAATAAGCAAAAATAGGTTAATATTCTTGTTTACCACAAAAAGGGGAGATTTGTACGATTAACCCCATTTGTGACGACCTCGAACAAGTTTCAGAGGTCAGAATCCATTGTTGAGGGTACACGAGTCAGTCAAAGGGTGGGACATATCTACATAAGAAACGAGTTTGCCTTCATTCGGGCAGATTCTTACAGATTGATAGATATTCATTCTGATTCATTTTGACTGCTTGGCTCGCACACCGTTGAACGTTAGAACTGATTACAAGTTGTAACTTGTACATTTATTCAAAGTTGAACATTTATTCTGGTTTTTAACTGTGTATAGATTATTGTGAAAGATAAATAGATAGTAGTTTAATAAAATACATATTAAAGACTATTCTTGTGTTAGATATTTCACATCGCTATACTACACTTACATTGCCAAGGGCAGCAACCTACGTCACGCGCACGCGCTAAAACAGATCCGTTTACATACACAGAAGCTGGATTCGGGAGCTGGTAAGTGGATCTTTACCAAGATTTACGAAACATTTGGTTAATTGACAATGCCTACCGTACCGCATGGATGGAAAATAATTTATTAAACCTTAAATAAGCTGTAAACTGCCAGCCGTTTGTCAATTTACTTCGATACAATCTCATTTCAAAGCCAGGTACTGTTTACATTTTGGTGGAAATGCGATTGTATCGAAGTAAACTAACAAACGGTTGGGAGTTTACAGCTTATTTAAGGTTCAATAAAAGCCTTCTAATCCATGCGGTACGGTGGGCATTGTCAATTTACCAAATGTTTTATAAATCTTAATAAAAATCCACTTACCAGCTACCGAATCGAGCTTCCGTGTATGTAAACGGATCCGTTTTGGCGCGTGGCCGTGACGTAGGTTGCTACCCTTGATTACAATAGTTAACATATAATAAAACACGTGATATCCAATAAATATGTCATGTTGTAAATAATATGAAGTGTGTTGAGAGCATACTGACTTATCCTTGTGAAACAGAGTGTTATTCAGACGTATTAAACTAGCTTTGTTTAACAATGGCTGTTAAGCAAACAAACATGGCCTTTTAATGAATCTGAAATGAATACAGATAAATGTGATGACGTCCATTAGTTAGTTTGGTGAATGCAAATGTTAGAAGGAAGAAAATACGAATTTAATAATTAAAGTAGAAGAATCTTAAAAAATATAGATTTTTCTGCTAGAAACTGTTTGAGTAATATATAAATGTGTGCTAACATTTACTGTATAATAACACCATTTAAATTCCGACAAATGTTTATCTGGAATGGCGTAAACATACATACCGCAGAGGCGTAGCGTGGCTCTCTTACTCCCGGGAGTAACTTGGAAAACTAATTATATAAAAAGAAAATCCTAAAAAGTTGGAAAATGCAATAAAAATCAGAGAGGGGTCAGGGTTAAGGGTGGAAAATTACCATTTTTTTGCGAGCATAAACCTGACAAATATCGCTTCTTCGAGCACCATTTTGTTCCAAAGGTGAAAATATATATAGGGGGAGGCCCCCTTAACTCCCCATATGGAAGGAGGGCACCTCTTCGAAACCTTCCCCCGCTCGGCTCTTCGCACCTCGTTTTAGGAGTATCTTGAAAACGTCCCTGTACCGCCATTACATAGAGATTTTTAGTTAACTGCTGATCACTGCTAGGATCGATTATAGGGACATCCTTCACGAGATGGCAGACGTTTTCTTATTTGTTTTTATTTGTTTTTCACAAACGATCGACTACCGCCGATTGAAGGATTTCCCTATAATCGAATCCAGCAGTTCAATTATGTATTAATTACTTTTTAAATCAGTTTATGTATAATTTTAACCTAAATTATTCGCTTTATTGGACGTTATCGGTGGATGACGTCTTCACCCATTATTGACGTCATGTCTCAACGTCACACTTATCATATGTTAGTTATTAATAAGCGACTATGAATATTCTTTCACTGAAACATACCAATCTTTCACCCATAGAAATGGACTTAAATAATATATAATATATATTCTAAGGTACACTTATTCCGACAGGCACAATTAATGTTTATCTAGCATGGCGTAAACACTTCCCATCATGTATCACATAGTTAAATGTCTGCTAGTTTAGTTTAAATTGTAAACAAGTACGAAGAGAACCAAGATTGTTTGTTTGTATGCTGTTTTACGTCATTTTCAACACATGTAAGGTTATATATGACGGTCGAATTTTTTAGATTTTTTTTTTGTTGTGGCGTAGGCAGACCACCCACTGTTCCTGGGTAGAACCAGTACTACAGGCCTACACCTCCCGCCATCCGTTAGAATCGACACCTCCTCACTCACGGTGCATGATCAGAACAAATTTGCACGGAAAAAATATACGTTTCCTGATTAAGAACGGATATCACCTCGATTCTTCGGATATAAAATGGAGCTGGAAGACGAAAAGTGTCAGAAAACGGAGGAAAAGCCGACAACAGAACCGTTAGTTCATTTCATTGTTAATACCACGGAACACTAGTATATGCTAGATTTAACTTTATAGCTAAAAATAGTAGAAAAAGTATGTCATTTTCGCAAAATAAGCATTTGAAATAGTTCACTTCTGTACGGATATTCGATATTGACAATAATTAACAAGCGTTTTTACATTATTTATACCATTTTGTATGCCTTTGTACGCGAGGATAGATACATTAGCATCCATAGTTGCGATATAATAAGTAAACATGAAGTGTTTTACGTTTTGTATAATGATGAAATACCAGTTCATTCAGATTTTCAAAGGCACCTAATTTGCACAAATACGCGGACAATAAGGAACCTCATTTTTTATCCAATAAGTTGCTTTTATCATTGCAATAAAACGATATCAGCTGAAACAGAACATGGTTAAAACTTGTTTATGTATTAACTAAAGTCATTTGTAATATATTTAAGTTAATATAAGTTAATTAAAGTCATGTATTATCTGATTAAAAATGTTTGTTTGTTTTGTTTAACACCCTTTATTATTTATTTACAGGCCTGCCATATCTCAGGCTTTGAGCCGGTAAACCAAATAAAAAACGCACACATTATTTTGGCATTTATCTTTACGGTGGGGATGGGGTGGGGGGCTTAAACATACTTTTTCATGTTTTAGTTGGGCGCACGCTGGATCCCTCCACCTTCTGGATCCGTCCCTGATACATAACACGGTGTTAGACACGGGCAAGAAGGGCATGATTAGCTAAGATTTTAAGCTGCAAGGCATTTGAATGATTAGTTTCCCCTTCCCCACCTCTTGATCCGCCCTTGATACATAACACCGGGCAGGAAGTGCATGATTAGCTACGAATTTAAGCTGTAACTAGAAAAACGTCCCAAAATAACAGCGAATATTAGTTGTCCATCCGTAGCGATTAGGAGCCGAACCGTGGGAATTCGTTCTGATCATGCACCGTGTCACTTACAAGTCGAGCGCTCAGTGGGATTGGCAGAGAACGTGGACATTGCGTGTTCAATCACTTCCTAGATCGTACACATAAATGTGTTTCCATTGTTACACACATGTACATGTATCCTATAACATATACAGTTCCGACCAACATTTATGCAACACTTACAACGACTAAATATTACACTTTATAATTAACGGCATCAACGGTTAGGTGCCTAGACTTACGCCTATATAAATCTAAATGTAACGGGTACAGTACTCCCCATTTGTAATTTGTGGGCTCTATGTACACTTCTCAAAACTGCTAACTACACCGCTCACGTTTTGGGTTATATATATCGATGGGTTGAATGTTTTTCAATAAAATAAAAAGGAAATACCAATTCAATCATTTTTACATCATTTCATTTTATTTTTTTCATGGGCAATGCTAGAACTAAACCACAATAAGCAATTACAAACGACCCATGTAAACACTAAAGTCACACTTTTATGAACAAGAAATGAAAAGTGTGACTTTAGTGTTTACATGGGTCGTTTGTAATTGCTTATTGTGGTTTAGTTCTAGCATTGCCCATGAAAAAAATAAAATGAAATGATGTAAAAATGATTGAATTGGTATTTCCTTTTTATTTTATTGAAAAACATTCAACCCATCGATATATATAACCCAAAACGTAGCGGTGTAGTTAGCAGTTTTGAGAAGTGTATGGTGGTTGTTTATTCGAAACTGGGCACAAATAAAAGTGCAAGTAAAAATCAAACAATAAACCTTAACACTAATATTACATAGTATATTCAGAACGTAATACTACTCACGGATGTTACCCTTTCGTCTACGATCCACAGCAAAAACAAAAGTTCAACTATTTGTATTTACGTGTACCTTTATATAGACGTTTACATTTTTAAATATGGGTGTTATGACGCATATCTATTTATAATTGTTTTCTAAGAAGTAGATATTGTTCCCGGATAATATCAATATGGAAATTAATATACAGATACAAATATCTTTATTCAGCAATTAAACATACAATTAAATAAAATATAAAGATAGAGAAAACATGTACAATTAGCCTGCACAATAACATGATAATATGAAGATATACGTGTATTACAGCGTGACATAAAATAACAGTTAAAGGGCCTACTCACGGTTTGTTTGTTTCAAACGTTAGTTGTTTGTTGTTGTTTTTTATCTGACGACTATTTTACTTAACGAGTTAGACTACATGACTAGTTGTGTACTTGTAAATACTAACATCATAGTATAAAAAACAACATCCAAATATTTAAAGAGTTATCAGTAGATCTACGCCACTGCCATTAACTACTCATACAAAGGAATTATGGTGTGACTGGAAATAAATACCTTAACAATGGAGCTTCAAAATTTCCACTTTCATATTCGTTATGTGTTGTAGAATATTTATAGAAACAGTTTCTGTTTGCGTGCTACAACTTTATGAATAAGTTTGGAAACAGAACTGAACTGAATGTTGTTTCACGGCTCATCAACACAGTATAGGTTTGGAAATAGAGATGTTCTAAAGGCATAATTAGTTATTTGACTGATTGATTTGATCGATTGACTGAGTGATTGATCGAATGATTGATTGGTGCTCTACGTCCTTTTAAACATTAAACTAGTATGAAAGCTGATGTTAAAGTCTTCTTTGAACTAGGTTTAATTAGGCTATTGGTAGAAATATAGTTTAAGAAATAAATTATCGCGATTGACAACACAATATTTAATTTTGTAGGTCACTGAACATTTGCTTTGTATTGTAGCATGGTCGGTGACATTTCCTTTGATGAATGCAAAGCATTAAATCGTTTAATTTCGGGGAACTAAAGGGGTGTGGCTATACCGTACTACAAGGTACGGACGTGACTCTGACGTCACAGTGTTAATAAGTACACCATGCTACAAAAAAGATAGAGTCAGCTCGTTGGTTATTTAAACACCTCGTAAGCTACGCCTATCTCGATGTTTAATTCGATGTTTAAATAAGCCAACTCGCTGGGACCAGACTCTATCTATTACATAGCACAGGTGTAAATCGTTTAATTAGTCCCCAACCGGTCCCGGGGGGACTATAGGTTTGCACCCTGTCCGTCCGTCCGTCCGTCCGTCCTTCCGAAATGCTTGTCCGGGCCATATTTTCAATACTATAAGACTTTGTGCACCCTGTCCGTCCGTCCGTCCTTCCGAAATGCTTGTCCGGGCCATATTTCCAATACTATAAGACTTTGAGATACCAAACTTGGTATGTAGATACATCTTGGGATAGCGGTGTGTCGCGTACCAAAAAATGTCACTGTGACCTTGACCTTTTCATAGAAAATGCTTGTCCGGACCGTTTTTCAATACTATAACACTTAGAGATACCAAACTTGGTATGTGAATACACCTTGGAATATCGGTGTGTATGCTTGTCCGGACCGTATTTTCAATACTTTAACACTTAAGAGATACCAAACTTGGTATGTGAATACATCTTGGGATAGCGGTGTGTCGCGTAACAAAATAAGGT
Organism: Cyrtodaria siliqua; assembly: GCA_037043455.1. Lineage (NCBI taxonomy): Eukaryota > Metazoa > Mollusca > Bivalvia > Adapedonta > Hiatellidae > Cyrtodaria > Cyrtodaria siliqua. The sequence goes on from JAWPHD010007174.1 coordinate 107,429, forward strand.
CATTGTGACCTTGACCTGTGACCTCTGTCATAGAAAATACTTGTTCGGACCGTATTTTCAATACTATAACACTTAGACATACCAAACTTGGTATGTGAATACATCTTGGGATAGCGATGTGTCGCGTACCAAAATAAGGTCATTGTGACCTTGACCTGTGACCTCTGTCATAGAAAATGCTTGTCCGGACCGTATGTTCAATACTATAACACTTAGAGATACCAAACTTGGTATGTGAATACTTCTTGGGATAACGGTGTGTCGCGTAGCAAAATAAGGTCATTGTGACCTTGACCTGTGACCTCTGTCATAGAAAATGCTTGTCCGGACCGCATTTTCAATTCTATAACACTTAGTAACACCAAACTTGGTATGTGAATACATCTATCTTGGGATAGCGGTGTGTCGCGTACCAAAATAAGGTCATTGTGACATTGACCTTGATATTTGACCTCCATCATAGAAAATGTCTGGAAAATGTTTGTCTGGGCCGGTGGGGGACTATGGATTGCCCTGCAATTATTGATGCTCTTGTCATATTGGGTCACTGGGTGTGTAATGTATACTCGTTTGTGACTGATGCAATTTTCTGTTCATGTCAAAGAAAGTATGTCACGTGAATGTAAACAATGTATATTGCATTGTGAAAATTCCCACGAGGTAATGGCAATATGTTTGTTTCAAATTAAATGATTTTGGTGAAAATTAAATGTTACAACCTATTTTATTGTTCTAATTTAAAAATGCGTATGCAGTAAAACGGTTATTGCCATTTATATTGGAATATATGCACTCGTTTATAAATACTGCGCTCCTAAAGTCGCGCAATATTAATACGCGAAAGAACTGGTGCATCTAATGAACTCGTGCAAATATCCCAATACAAATCTAATAACCTATAGGCTATAAGTATGTCTCCATTTCAAATATGCACGAGTGTATAAGTAATTATGGGGCCTGCACGGGTAATTGTGCAGGTAACCATTGAATGTCCGCCAAAAAAACACCAGCTTATGATCTATGGAACGCCAAACACGACTTTGATGGCCATTTTCCATTATGAGAGATATATCTTTTATTTCCTTCCATTTGAAGAGCCAATAATACATGTTTATACAACAGAATACAGATAGAACATGTTTATACAATGGAATACACATTGAACATTAAACAACATGCACAAACTATATATTACATATTTACAGTAACCATAGAATAATAAAGTTATTTGTAAATGAGGTATTTGACCACATATTTACTTCTTTAAAGAAGAACATTACACACCTTAATATATTGTAAGTTAATTTAAAACAAATTTTCTTTTACTTTTACCGTTTACCAACACGCATGAATACCTTTCAACAAATATCTAAATATCTGTTTTATCTAATAACACAGCAATAGTCCATGACTTTGACTCAATAATGTATAACTTCATGACTAATAATATTATCTGTTCACAATTGTATGCATCTGTGTGGATGGCCGTTACACTAATTTTAAGACTCTGTGCAATCATCCTCACTAGGGAGAACAAACATAAAACCATTGACCAAGACAATATTTGATCTCTAGGGCTCCGAGTTATAAAGCATGTAAAAACATTTAGACCAAATCTCACATATATTGTTTTCCATAGAATGTGTCTGAAGCCTTCAGTAGTAGGGCATTCAAGTAATATATGTTCTTCTACATTACTCAAAATGGTGTTTGTACATTTTGGACACTTCGTCGTGAAGTTATCATAAAATAATTTATTTAGTACGGGCATTGTGCTTTGGAACTGGTTGGAATATCTTGGACATGACTTACTTAGTAACCAGATAGGCGAAACGTTATTATTGTTAGGTTTAACGACGCTAAACTGTCTAAGCTGTTCATCTCTTCCAGGGGCGTCCGTGGCCGAGTGGTTAACGTCTCTAACTTGAAATCACTTGCCCCTCACCGCTGTAGGTTCGCTCCCTCAGGGACCTAGGATTCTTTATGTGAGGAAGCTATCCAGCTGGCTTGCGGAACGTCGGTGGTTCTACCCAGGTGCCCGCCCGTGCACGAAAATTGCCCGGAGGGGCACCTGGGGTCTTCCTCCACCAATGGAAGCTGGAAAGTCGCCATATGACCTTAGCTGTTGGTGCGACTATAAAATCCAATTCAATCAATCAATCATCTCTTCCAACAATTGCTACCCAGTGTGTATGTTGATATTTATTTAATGTTTACACAGGTCCAGCGTAAATGGGGTGTTTTGGAACATGCATGGCTCCTGTATAAATGGAGTGTTTGGAACATGCATGGCTCCAGCGTAAATGGAGTGTTTGGAACATGTATGGCTCCTGTATTAATGGAGTGTTTGGAACATGCATGGCTCCAGCGTAAATGGGGTGTTTGGAACATGCATGGCTCCTGTATTAATGGAGTGTTTGAAACATGCATGGCTCTAGCGTAAATGGAGTGTTTGGAACATGTATGGCTCCAGCGTAAATGGAGTGTTTGGAACATGCATGGCTCCAGCATAAATTTAGTGTTAGAACATGCATGGCTGCGTGTTAATTGAGTGTTTGGAACATGCATGGAGTGTTTGGAATGCATGGCTCCAGTATAAATGGAGTGTTTCCAAGATGCATGGCTGCAGTGTAAATGGAATGTTTGAAACATGCATGGCTCCAGTGGAAATGGAATGTTTGGAACATGTATGGCTCCAGCGTAAATGGAGTGTTTGGAACATGCATGGCTCCAGCATAAATGGAGAGTTCGGAACATACATGGCTCCAGTGTAAATCGTGTGTTTGGACATGCATGGCTCCGTGTTAATCGAGTGTTTGGAACAAGCATAAATGGAGTGTTTGGAGCATACTTGGCTCCAGTGTAAATGGAGTGTTTGGACCATGCATGGCTCCAGTGTTAATCGAGTGTTTGGAATATGCACAGCTCCAGTGTAAATGGAGGTCTTGGAACATGCATGGTTCCAGTGTAAATTGAATGTTTGGAACATGCACGGATCCAGTGTAAATGGAATGTTTGGAACATGCACAGCTCCAGCGTAAATGGAGTGTTTGGACCATGCATGGCTCCAGTGTTAATCGAGTGTTTGGAACATACAATGCTCCAGTATAAATGGAATGTTTGGAACATGCACAGCCGAGCGTAAATGGAGTGCTTGGAACATGCATGGTTCCAGTGTAAATGGAATTTTTGGAACATGCACGGCTCCAGTGTAAATGGAGTGTTTGGACCATGCAATGTTCCAACGTAAATTGACCGTTGGAACATAACTTGCTGTAAGTCTGCAGTTCTGAAATTAAAAGATCCACTCTGCAGTACTGTGTATTAACAGAGTTTAGACATTAAAAGCAAACATTTAATAAGAAGCATTGCAAGCAGATGCAAACCCTCGACTTTACAGAAGTACAATTGATAAACCAATGCAGATGTTGTTTCCTTAAATTAATTTCGATTTTATATCTTAAATTTAAATAATGAAAGATTCTTTCAAGATGGATACAGGATATTCATAAAATACACGCGTGTCAGTGTTCATATTGAGGTACTGATGCTATTAAACTACAGAAATATGTATTAAATATATACTCAGTACTTACAGACCAAAACATTAATATTTTAATTTAGAGAAAAAAAACACTTCAAGCTTAAATTACGTAAGTATAACATAAACAAATAAACTGAAGTTAACTATAAGAAGTAAGTTAATTAAGTTTATTAAATGACCAAGAAATAAGCCCACAAGACATGGATGGCCCCATTGCAACCATCTGCCAAAAACTTTGAATTTTAGTCGCTGCGCAATCTCATTTTCATGATCCAATAATCTGACTGGAAAGTGATAAAATGAACATCCACACTTCATGTCAGTACTAGAGGGCTGGCGTGGCGCAGTCGGTAGCGCGGCGGATTTGTAACCGGACGCCCCGGGTTCAATCCTCCGTGCTGCCACTGAGTTCCGTCGGTGTGTTCTTGAATATCGTTTGCACTTTCCCTTAGCCTCGTCCGTCGGATGGGGACGTAAACCGGGCGGTCCCGTGTATCGGTCTATCCCCCGAGCACGTAAAAGAACCATAGGAATCTATTCGATTATAAGAGTAGGGCAGGTTCCCGGATTCCTATGTATCCTTCCCCTATCTCTGGGGCGGCTCTAAATAACCTATACTGTGTTGATGAGCCGTTAAACAACATTCAATTCATGTCAGTACTGTATCAATGCGGGGAACCCACGTGACTTTTGAATAACGTTCGCATTAGAAAACATGGCGGAAACGTCCACATCAGGTGAGTCTTGTCTGAATAACTTTTTTATTATTTAACCGATTGCGATAAGTCTAAAGAAATAGTACCAACCCTCGGTGCAAAGCGTCTGTCGGCTGTCTGTAGTCGTTTGTGTGTGCTCGAACAACTTTTTTCTTGTGTCAAAACAAATAAGAATAACGTTTGCTTTTTTTTCATGATTTTCAGTCAAAAAGTTAAATCTACTCATTGTAGGAACCATTGGTACCTATATTTTATCAACCATTAATTTTAAAATATATGTTATACTAGTAGTTTTACGGAAATGCTGAAACGTTTGCAAAAAAACTGGAAATTAACTTTTGAATATCGTTTGCATTGATTTTAAAATGAATATCGTTTGCATTAAAATTACAAATTAAAAAAAACAACTATGCAAAACATTACTTCTACGCCTTATTTGTTTGAATATGCGTATGCTTTGACGCTTTTAACATTTCTTTTCAATAACTAATAATCATTTTTAGACTTAGTACGTTATAAAAATAACGATTTCTGTTTCTTGATTCGTTTTTGCTCTATTGAAACGCTTATGTGATGCGATCAGCCAATCGTCCGTCTATCGTCAATTGTCCGTTTACTTTCTTTGTTGGAATCATAACGAGTTTCATAAATCGTATGTGGAATGGAGACGAGTTTTAGATCCACTTTATAGTCAAATTATTTATTTATAAAAAGTAACATGGACATAAAACCGCCACGACATTTGACAAACTTTAGCGCCGAAACGGCTTTCACACTAAATGGTCATAACGTAATATCATAGTAATATCTGTATATATAGTATTTCAAAAGGAATGACGAGTTCTCTAGGAATTCAAGTTGTTAAGCATGTTTATAGCTGAAAAACTCAAAGAAAATATTCATTACTACCTTACCATGTGCAATTACTAAAGCTATAAAAAGAGTCGCTGCCGGAACATAACTATTTTCTTCAAATTTTTGTTATTTTCCAAGAAAAATCAAAGAAATACAACTGTCAATTAAATTCCATCTTTTTGTTATAATGGCATGATTTGATTATGTTACTTTTTTTCTTGAAAAAGAACAAGAGTTCGAAAATTTGAAGAAAAGAGTTATGTCATCGACAGACAAGGTAACAAAGCGTTCGTTTCGTGTTGACGTAATATGTTTTAGAAATGACATGTTATGCTGACATTTAAAAAGTTAAAACTAATTTAGTATAATGAATTGTTGGATAATAATAAGTTTGTTTTTCAAGATTTTATTGTATTTATACGAATTAAAAGAGTTTTAGTAACTAAAATGCTTATGCAAAGATGTTATGTCCAGTCATCACATACATATTCAGTGGCAATAAACAGTGTTGATTCTAGAAATTTTAAGAAGTTTAAAAATGTGTTTGTGAGCGGGTGAGTGGGGGTGCTTTCTAAACAAGACGCTCTACTGGCTAAAATGGTTCTTATATCAAGGGGTTTCATCAAAAAATTCCCTTCAGTATACGTACTTTTTAAAATGCGCAACAACGCCCACATCCGAAAGTTAAACCCAGGACCCCATGCTAACAAATGAAAAAGAAAAAAAAAGTTTACACAAAACAACAAAAAACTACTTTTTCTTTAAGCAACAAAACAGAAAACAATGATAAAATATATATATATATATTTAAATGTTGGCCTCCAGTGGGATTTGAACCCACGGCCCTAATTTCTCAGTGTTCGGAATTAGATTTTTTCTATTTTAGTAACGCGGCCTTATTTATTGCTGGATTGGGACGATTTGTATCAATCTGAGAGAGGACCACGCAAATATGCTTCTTGTGATGTTTCGTCAGTCTACCCAGCACTTCATTTAGGAGAATTCGTTTAAAGAGTTTTCTGTTCTTAGTAACGACGGCCATATTTGTTGACGGATTGGTACGATTTGTATAAATCTTAGAGAGGACCATATTGCAGTTTCGTCCAATTCTACCTACAGTTCATGAAAAGAAGTCGATTTTCTATTATTTGTTGACGGATCGGGACGAGTTGTATAAATCTCACTTCCTGTGAAGTTTCACCAATGTTGAAATTCTACCTAGCAGTTTCAGAGAAGTTGATTGAAGCAAAAGTTAAAGACGGACGAACGGACGGACGGACGACTCGCCATCCACTAAGCTCTGCTGGCGTAAAAATAGGTGCTAATCCAGCTTCAAAGGTGTGCGTGTGCGGGTGGGTGTGTGGAGGGGTGGGGTTTGCGGGGTGCCATTCTATTGCTGATATAAGAAATTGAGAAAACATTGCAAAATCGCTAAAACATACGACTTATATTGACACTATGTTTGATTTCACGCCTTTAAAGACCTTATTAAAACGATGAATTTTATAATATTGCTTTTCTCGGACGAATCAAATATTGAATTGTGAGGCATCATAGTATATTTTTTATTTTATTTCTGTCGATATGCTATTTAAATATAAAATCAGTTATAAGTTAGAAATATGCCCACATGACATGGATGCCCCTGCTTTTGCTTCTCATAGTATTACTATTTGAAGGGATGTAACTCTGGAATTACTGAGGCGATGGGGTCGAACTTGGCCGAGACATTTTGCCTATATACTAGGAAAAGATTAAATAACAATGACGGAAGTTAGAGTGTGGACAACATTTTCCTTACGCACGGGCGCACGACGAATGTAACACTATACGAGGTGTGTTCTAGAGGTTAGTCGACGTTTCCCGTGATTCGGCTAATTATGCCTCAATTCTTGTGTAATTATTGTTGAATATATCTTAATTATTTTTAAGTTACCAGACTTTTTTTTTTCAATAAAAAAAAATATTAAAGCTTTTAAAAATATACGCTTCTACGGCAACCAATATAACTAAAGCCGTGGTGTATATTTCTCTAAACGTTTTGATATTTTTTTATTAAAAAATGTCTGGGCGAATAATTTAGATATAATAAAATTCAACTTACATAACAACTTAGGCACAATTAACAGAAAACGGGAAAGTCTACGAACTTCTCGAACACCCGCGTATTTTCGAAAGGCGGAGGCATTAAACATATCTTAATATCTCGAGAAGATGAGAACAATTTTAAGAAATTGCAAATGCGAAAGCTGAATACCGATTTTTTAATGTTTTAACTCAATAAAAGATGAAAGCAGCAAAACCGTGTGTTTCCAAACAATTATTCTTCTTTACGTTGATCAAAGTAGATATACGGTGCGAATTTATTATTTCGTTTTAAAAGTCAATCCGTTTGAAATGATTAAATTGGTATTTATGCATGACAGACTACTGAAAACATCAAAATCACAATTCTCCAACGGTAGCAGTCGTCACATAAAGAGTTTATGCATATAATGTTTAGAATTAAATAAAAATAAGTAGATCACATACTTGCAAAACCGATGCAAACAATATATTGAAACTGAATATCAAAACAAATAAGGCGTAATAGAAACGTTTCGCATAACTGATTTTAATTTGTAATTTCAATGCAAACGATATTCATTTTAAAACCGATGCAAACGATATTCAAAACTTGATTTCCGTTTTTTTCGCAAAAGTTTCAGCATTTCCGTAAAACTACTAGTATAACATATATTTTAAAATTAATGGTTGATAAAATATAGGTACCAATGGTTCCTACAATGAGTAGATTTAACTTTTTGACTGAAAATCATGAAAAAAAAGCAAACGTTATTCTTATTTGTTTTGACACAAGAAAAAAGTTGTTCGAGCACACACAAACGACTACAGACAGCCGACAGACGCTTTGCACCGAGGGTTGGTACTATTTCTTTACTCATCCGATTAGGCTGGTTTTCGAACTTGTCTGAGGTTTTATCGATATTAACAATCTGAGCAAGTTTGATAAAGATCAAATAATAAATGAAGGTGCTAGTGTTCAAAAAGCTTAATGCGGCATTTTTCAGCAAAACAAGGGTCATAACTCTGGTGTTACTGATCCAATTTAGCTGGTTTCAGAACTTGTCTTAGCTTTCATTGGAATTAACAATCTACGCAAGTTTGGTAAATATCAAATAATCAATGAAAGTGTTAGAGTGTTCACAAGGCAAAAAACAGCATTTTACAGAAAAAACAAGGGCCATAACTCCGGTGTTACTCATCCGATTCGGCTGTGTTTCGAACTTGTACGAGCTTTCATTGGTATTAACAATATATGCAAGTTTGATAAAGATCAAATAATAAATGAAGATGCTGAGTGTTCACAAGGCTTAATATGGCATTTTTCAGCAAAGCAAAAACTCCGGTGAAATTAATCTGATATTGCTGGTTTTCGAACTTGTCCGAGCTTTCATTGATATAAAGACACTGGCAAAGTTTTTTAAAGATCCAATTAATAATGAAAGCCCTAGAGTGTTCACAAGACAAAAGTTAACTGACGAAGGCCAGTAGAGCTAAAAAAAAACATAAACATGTTTCGTACATGTTTAATGTTTAAGCCGAATCCATATGGCATCATAATGAACCATTCCCTATAATTTTAAAAATATCTGGAAAAAACTGTGGGAGGAGTTAGGCACATGAGCCATTTATAAATACATTTGAAGGGGAAAAAGGGCCAACAGGTTCAATATGACGCCAAATCGTTATGCACATCTTGGCATCATAGTAACCATCCTGAATAATTTCAAAACTATCCATAGAACTTTATCAAAAATAGTTATTGAGATACTGAACTAAACACATATTAAAATATAACACCTTAACTGAAAGCTATAGGCAAAAACTTGACTTTAAAGAACAGTCACCGAACCAGGAAAACTCAGCAAAATATTATAAATGTAAGAAAGAACTGGTATCATGCAAGAGTGGTCCAATTATGGTTTCCACACCAATAATACTTAATGACAACTTGAGCTCAATGCAAAAACTGGACCGGACGGCGGACACCGATGACGACAACAATGCTGAGGTGGTGACAATAGCTATTTTTTCTTCAAAAATGTTGAGCTAAAAATGGCAGAATCTCCACAGAATATCAGAACTAGTGTTGAAAATAAGAGAGCAACAAATTATTTTACGAATAATTTTATTAAATTTGTAATATTATGTAAATTACAAACAGTTCATTGGCATCATTTAACACACTCATTTATACATAAACAATACAAATAGATAGCAGACAGTCAACATCTTGCAGTTTGGAATAGACCCTGAATGTTATTTTTATTAGAATTCTGTCTTGTGTCTATGACAACCATTTGTTATCAATTTAAAATCTACATTTTGTTTACATTTTGTTCCTAAGCAATGCTTTGTGTACAATGTTTATTTAACACACAATCCTACCTCAAATCCTAAAACTCTGTTTCTGATCAATGTGTCAATTGTATTTCTTTGCCGCGCTCAGTACATGAATTGCTTTCAGAATATGTATATGTGTTTCCATAAGATATGTTTCAAGTTTACCCCTTACTAGTGTGTTTTGTGTCACCTCAAGTCTATAATATTGCTACATGGATTACTTTGTAACATGTTTCTTTGCATTCATTTACAAGGTCATGGGAAACTTTAGGGTCCATAACTCCATAGAATGTGCTCATGGTATAAACAAGTTCATGTTGCTGTTTCTCTGCTATCTGTTAGAGGTCACGGGGAATCTGTAGTGTCAATAACATGTGCTCATAGCAGATTACTTATATTCATTGATATCATATCATTTTCATGGGATGCCGTTATGCCATAAACATATTGCTTTCTTAACAGTTCCCTATGATATGTCTTTTTTATCATTAGAAATGGGTTCAGAAATAACTATTATAAGGTGTTTCTGTTTAATAACAAAATGATATATTAAACGGTTATTAAAACAATCAAAAAACAATACCGTCAAATATAACAACACATATGTATGTTTAAATCTTTCACATTATTTTCATTTTAGCTAAATGAAGCCAATGTGGACCATTAACTAGGATTTATATACGGTTTCATGTTGGCAAACCAAACCCTGCTCTGGGTTTGTGTTGGGTTAAAATGTAAAATAATACCTTGGACTTTTATGTGTAAGTTGGATTCCAAGGGATTTAGTCTGTTAAATAAGTATATTTAATATCACAGCAGCAAGCTCAGTGTAACAATATAATTATGACATATACATATTTTTAAACAAATACTACAACTGTTTTGGTGTAGCATATTTAAACATAAATATTACAAGTAAGTAATGTTTTGTTCAAGTAAACATTGTATGTGCAGTACAGTACACACAGCACATGTATGTCAATTGTTGAACATTGTACTTTTAACTGACAACACTATCGATTCTGATCAGCCCGCCATGGTCAGATATAAAAGTTCCATGACTATCATATATGTACGATAGGTTACCTGTTTTTTTCAGAATATCTGCAAATATTAGACAATTTTATTTCACAATTTACAACAATTTTTTCAACAAAACATTACAGTTTGCAATGACAGTCCTGTATTTATTGTCAAATTGTGGACAACACTAAAATTTAACGGTGAAATATTAAATTTACTGTTATATTACCAAAAAAGAGCAAATTGGCTAGACATGCATGCATTTGTACATGTATTTATAAGAGACTTTCCACATTATGTATCTGTTTGTGATCATTAACATCAATGATATAATCATTCCTGTTATGTTAATTTATGTCAACGTAACTTTGTACAATGATAAATGCACAACTCCTCAGACAGCTTGCATGGGCATACGCTCGCACGTTTTCATGAACTCTATGATTGATCTTGACAATGTGTCGTCAGGATTTCCCTCACTCGCAACAACCGCTTTACGTCCTAACTCTTTTGCCTGAAAAATAATTTGTTTTTGTAGTTTTTGTATAATTGCATCATAGCTCTAATGGTTTTCCTTTGTTCCTGCTTATAATATAATGTTCATAAACTTGAAGACTCATGCAATAACTGCTGGAATATTTCAGCTGTATTATAACAGACAGATCTGGCAGTCATTGCACGGCGTACCTAACAAACTTTTGTAAAACCATTAGAGCTATGGTACAAAAAAGTTAAAGCACATTTTTCTCGCATATGCAATGTGTACATGCTCTCGAGAAGCAGTATCAATGAGATATACTAGGAAAATAATACTGTACATATTACTTATACTATGCCCTGTATGTACAAAACATGCCGGTAAATACAAACGTTTCATAATAGATAAGACTCAAGTCTCAGTGATGGTGGACAGTATGGTGCTGACGACACAATAATTATGTAAAATTATGAATGAAAATTGACCTCGATATATATCAAAAGATTATACGCCAGTGCAGCAAGTTTGACCTTCATAAAATGTATGTCGAAAATTTAAATCCAATACAGCTCAAACTTGTTTTTCGTGAGACATCACAAGAATGAGGTCAAAGTCCCTAACCCGCCATCAACAAGCAAAGTATACCACTTCTAAACCTACTGATGAAGAGTTCAATCTATATAACTTACATATTTTGAAAATTCGAATTCTATCGACACAATATAAATGACTTTAACCAGCCAAGCCAAAACCCAAAACTGAAATTTCAAATTAAGAGTTACCAACTCCTTTTACATTACACACACTCAATCTCGGAGTTAATTTAAATACCCGTGAATGAAACTGTACTTTTAATCAGCACATATACATTATTTTATGACCTAAACACCTTGATAGAATCTGGATAAATAATTTTGCAATGTAATTTTGCTATTATTTGGAGGGTTAGTGCCTTTGGTTCAACAACTTAAAAATCTAGAAATCTGTCATTCCTCCAGTGCAGCGTTGATACAGGGTATGGGAAAACTTGTTTATATCGAATGCATTACTTCTACCTTTTGTGACATTGAGATTTAAGGGTGTAATTTTCGACTAATACTCATTTTTTTGTAAAAATCTACATATGGTTGGGAACATAAACCATTCTCTGTTTGGTGGTGCCTATCCTGTAGAAATAAGATGATATTTAAAGAAACGAACCCTCCAAATAATGGCAAAATTACACTATAAAACCACTTATCAAAACTCTATCCAATGTGTATGTGCCAATTAAAAATATAGTGTTTTTTCACGGGTTCTTAAAATACCCGACTGAATATGCGTAACTCTTAATTTGACGCTCCAGTTTTAGGGTTTGGCCTGGCTGGTTAAAGCCGCTGATATAATGTCTATATAGAGTTTGGATTCTCAAATAAGTAAATTATATGTATAGCTTATCATCAGTAGGTTTAGAAATGATGTGCATATGTAAAATGTGGCTGTTGTTGGCAGGATAGCTATTTTAAAGATTTGCTAAGCTGAAGTATAAAGACAGTCCCAGTAATCAGAACCTTTTATTAGGTGCCTTTATGTATATATATATGGTAGGGGTCTGATGGTCTGGGCTGTTTTTAGATAGTTCCAGGTGCCTGTGTATCAGTATACTTTCTTTTTTTATTTACATTTCTTTTTTAATTTTAAAAAATACACTTACTTTACTAATATCATTTAAGACAAAGTACAGCATTGCCAGTGCGTGACAGGCAGTGGCCATGTCCTCGGGCTGTCTGTTGCTCTGATGTTCTCGCATATCGTAGATGGAGTTCAATACTTGTACTGCCTCCGCCTCCTGAGCCTCGTCTGGAATAAATTACATCAAATATAAATTATTTATCTGAAAATAATGACAAATTATAAATCACTCAAATGAACTTATTCAATTTCAATGGGTCACATGATTAACTTACACCTAGTTAAAAAAAAAAAAAAAATTTAAACTTAATATTTTTTCATAATATCCTAATATAAGTTTTTCTAAGTTTATATAGTAACAAAAAAAAGTATCATAATTTAAATACAGGTTGTGGTTAGGATTTCTTTCAGCAACGAAAACATTTCTGCTCAGGAATAACCAATTTGTTTTAACAATAATATTATAATAACTGTGAGAGGGAATAAAAACATACCAATTGTAATTTATCTGTATTATTGTGATTATTCCTATATAACCAGTGTTGAGAAGAAATGGGCAATATGAACTGTTCAGTAGCCTATGTGGATGGAAATGGCATCTTATTTTTTATTTGCCACCAAGAATCAGTGATTTATTGGGATAGCAAGATGTTTCATGAATTTTATTTTCTTTAATAAACATTCTACCCGTTATTGCTACTTAGACTAGTCACACTCTTTAATTTTTTACTACAAACTGGTATGTAAAATGATGTTAAAAAGTGCAGTAGATGTTTTGTTTTTGTGAAAATCTCAGAAGTACTTCTTCTTGCTTCAGCCGCACTGACAGTGAAAGCAGTTGATGGTTCATTACTGCACACAGTGTCATTATTTAAATTTGGACATTACATGTATATTCTTGAAGTCTCTGCGAATGAATGTTGCATGCATGTTCCCTGAAAGTCTGAGTTAAGAGTCATCATACAGAAGTTAAATGAAATAGGTGTTACATGCTATTATGTGAGGTCATATTGGAACAGTGACCTCAGAGACAGATGAGATGAATAATCAAGTTTCCTATCAGACAGGGGATAAACCTATGCATGCCATAGGTCTGTAATGTTACATCTAAATTGCAAGGTCTTATCCATTTTGCTACAGCAGTAACTTTCATAAGGAACTAACCTTGCAATAAAAGACCTCAGACTTACCTAGACTATCTTCCTGTTCATCAAACATTTCAACAATTAATGGGCCAACTCCCTTTGGAGTGGGTGGGGTTCGGGTTCGAACTTTAAAAATATTATACAAATGTGTGTACCAGATTTCAGTCACCTGAAACAGAAAACATTTCCTTCATATAATAAAGGATCTTACATGAACACTCATTTATCAATGAATTTGTCAAACTCAGCAAAATCATAGGATGTGAAGAGTTGTCGAGTACTTATTCAGATTCTATATATCACATGATGCTTATTATCACATAACGTCCCTTGTTAGCAGTGTCGAACACCAATTTCATATTCTACTGTGTGTAATACAAGCTGGTACGATTTTGATTGGTTGAGCATGATATACATGCAATATGTAACACTACCCACGTTTTGTTAACTGAAACTACTTTATTATTATAAATTCATCCGGATCGACATGATCTAAGTCATAAACTTAGTATTTACCAATGTTCAAAGTATTTAACGTTATACAAATCAGTTTGCATTTTTTAACAAGTCAGCGTAAACTGCCCTTTTGTAAAGATATAAAACATGAACATTTTGGCGCTAAAGTTTGTCTGACGTCGTGGCGGTTTTGTGTTCATCTGAATTATAGTTCACATATTTGACTATAATGTTATGTAATAAAAGGGATCTTAAACTCGTCTCGATTCCATATAATATTTATGAAACTTGTTATAAATTATTTTTAATTTTAACTCGCCAAAATGCTCATTAAAATTAAACATTATAGGGTCCGAGTAATAACTTGCATAACCCATCCAACCCCTTCTCCAAGAAACAAAAACGGTGTTGGCATGTGAAATAAAATCTTAAATTTGATTTAAAATGTTTGCATATTGTATTGTATTTAATAGGTAATTTTAAACAAGTTATCACATTTTTTCAGTAAAACCTATTTTTATTGTCGAAATATTCATTATAAATTCCTGCAAATATAAGCTTTTCCATCGTAATGGAATTAAGGCGGGTCCACGTAATAACGAGTTATGAATTAGTAATTCATAACTCATTTGATAGATCTTATATGCAATAGGATCTCCTTTACGTCTCACACCACAATTAATTTTCCATAGGGTCCCACTGTAATGTTTTTGTTCGTGGCATAGAGATAAACAGATTTTACAACATTTATTTATTTAAACACATTTAACAAATATTTACCAGATTGAACTTTTTTTAATTTCATGTTTGCGTATCAAAATTTAGACAAAAATACAACCCCGTGGTGATTAGACCCATGATGTGTAAAATGATGCAGAATTAGCTGGAAAGCTTATATCAACATGCATTTTTCTGTGATCTCTTCCTAAAATGCTGTAGATTTAGAACCTGGTAAAGATAAATCAATGTATCCTGTAAAATGTAGAAAGGCGAACTTGTCTACCTCCTTGATCTGTAGGGCACGAGTATTCAAGGGAGATAATAGTGGTGTGAGTCCTTTAAGATCCTATATATATGTAACAGAACATCCCATAATGTCAAACACCTTGCCTTAATTTGATATCATTGATGTTAAGTTAAACCACTTGTGGATTATTAAAAATACAGAATTGCAGTAGAGTAGCTTCCTTTATGTCTATGCATCTGGGGAAAAAATAAATAATAGAAATACATTTTTTTAATATTTTGGCCCGTGTTGTCTCATGAAGTCAACGATTGTAGCAGTTTCCTTTTTTCTTTTTTTTTAATGTGTTTAATGGAGAAAAAACAACAAAAAACTTTCCAAAATACCTATGTTTGACTAAACGAAAATCAAACACATGATGTGCTTTTTTGTTAATTTTAACGAAAGCATGCCTTCGGACCCCACTAGCTTATTCCTGACTTCGCTGCTCAATAAATCCAATGTGCCTTAACACCAAGAATTAAGTAATATTTATTTTCTCACTGTTAGAGACTGTAAAACATTAATTTAATATTTTTCATTTGAAACAATTTGCTTCTAGGTGAAACATTGTTAAGTTTACATTCTGTTTATACAGATCAATACTTGCAGAAAGGCATATAATAAAAAAGGGTCTTAAATTCATTTAATTATAATATTGAAACTGAGCAAACTTGTTCTTTAAAATGATTGAATAATCAGAAATTTAATTCATAATTTATAATTAAAAAGGACTTGTCCAAGGTCCACTATAATTTATAAACTAATTTTTAGTAATTTTAGGAACTCATTTTTCCGCAATGGTCAATATTATAGCCCAAAGAATTAGTGGAAATGATCATTAGTAAAGCTAGCTATTGATGCCTATTTAAAGCAATTAGTCATCATTTAACCAGTTAAATAAACATGATAAATGCTAGATTTAAATCTTCGCTAGGTTAAAGCAATGAGCAAAGTTCATATTACCCGAATGAATTTTAGCCAACAATTAAAACTAGAAATTATGTGTCTTCAATTCAAAATTCATCTGAACAGCATGCATTTTAATATTTCCATAATTTATCATACTGCATGGACACAACTAGTAATTTTACCTGTCTGTACAGAGTATCGGCAATGTCCATCCTGCCCTGTCGGAAGAAGACGTTGCCCATGTGGAAGTAGCCACCTGACGTGTGAATGTCGTGTGTTCCAAACTCCTCAGAAGCATGGTAAATCTGCAGTAAGTGGAGAATACACCAGAAATTATGTTGAGTTACACGAAGTAAAATGAAACTTACTGACCCATAACAGTTAAGGTCAATTGTAGAACTGTTCTATCGATTGAACTGTCCTTCCCAATACACAGCTATGATCCAAATTTGGTTGATCTAGTGCATGTATTGTAAAACTGACAGGTAATGACCGGTTATATTCAGACTGAGCTGTAATACCTATTCTTGCATACCGGATAAGGTTATCCACATTTTACGTGGGTCCTGGAAAGCCTGTTCTTTCATACCGGACAAGGATATCCGTCATTTTTTTAAGGAGCTAGATATTTCCATCTCACCCTAGGGTCGAGATAAAATTCACACGCGCCAACATCCGGTATGCAGGAAAACATGCAAAACGTAAGTAGCTGGCAGCGTCAATGCACAACGTCTTTGAAATGCAAGAAAACGTATCTATCATGGGTATTCGGTTCAGATAGGGAATTCCGACCCTCGGTATAAGTATTTTAATTGGAATCTCGGCAGAGCCTCGGTTCCGATAAAAACACTTATACCTCGGGCTGGAATTCCCTATCTTCACCGGATACACATGTAAGATTCTTATAATATACAACCTTGATCAGGGCTGGTTTATATAGTGCACAAAAGAACACATATATTGAACACAGACACATAACATCAACTTGGCAGTCATAACATCAACTTGGCAGTCAATGGCCATTCAAAGACCTTTTGCTGCTTCGTGTAAAGATGTAAAAACGTTGATAAACATTAATGTTGATGACCTTCAACCATGTTATCAAGTCATAGTTGCCATAGTTGCTGCCAAGTCTCCCTTTTCTTTTTAGAGTTGTACAAAGTCACACGATACTAATATAGTGTCCTTATTGACCGTATACCCAAATATGGTATTACTTACATCATTTGCAAGTTGCCGCACGCGTCATCATATTCTCCCTTGCAGCGTACAGAAGGCCAAGGTTCCTATATAATTTGGATTTGATTGCAATTTGAACATTCTGGTGTTTTTAAAACTGTCCACTGTGCCTGTGCCAGATACTCTTCCGCCTGTTCTAGCCTCCCAAGACCTGAAAAATAGGAATTTAACTTTCAGTGTTTGTCTTTCTATATTGTTGAAAAAATAACCAATACCATAACAATAGGGATTTTTAGTGATTTTTTTCATAAAATTGGGGAAAAATACAGCAAAACATTCAACGGTATTAATGATTGTATCTTTAATACTGTTTTCAGTACACTAAGGTCACAGCGCATTTAAACGCATTTTGTTCTCAGTACTTGTCACACTAATGCTTCTTTATTTTTTTCTTGTTTAGCTCTGAATTTTTTTTGGGGAGAGTGGGTGTAATATGTTTTGGCATTGGGAATATAGCCCAATAACGGCTATAAAAACTGGGGAAAACAACAACACTGAATACATGCATTGTTTATTTTTCTTATTGTTTCAATGTCTATTTCACACATATTGGTACAATAAAATATATCAATACAAGTATAAAACAATGTGTATATAAACAAAAAGCAATAAAAATGCTTCATACCTATGCTTGCCTCTCCTATATCAAATAAGATGGTACAAGTTCTATACTCGCAAGCCCGTGCACGTCTATGGCGATCTTAACGACTGCATGCAGCAGGCACAGCCTCTCATGCTTTCCTTCAAACAACAGCTTCTGTCCAGTAGTTCGGGTGAGATCTATCATCGAGCGCTGTAAAGAATGATAATAAAATCATATATTTCATATTTTTTCAAGTTGAAATGTCTTCTTCTTTTTTATATTTGCTTATCTTTCAATTTTAAAGCTAAAAAAAATACAAATTACAAATGTGTCATCACCTCACTGAATATGTAGATGCATGTGCATGTTTTATATGTGCTTTAAAAAGCTTAATTGAATACATTTAATAGTAATGTTACGAGAAAAACTTGTTTTATGAAAATAAAAAAAATCTGAAATTTTCTAATTTTTATATTATAGACTCCTCATTTTTTCCCATTTTTTATTTTATTTCCTCATCTTACTGCATTTTTTTCAAAATCTCCTGTAAAAATAACTATACAAACTTCTGGCCTTACTTTAATTATTTTTTTCACTGTCGGCAATGTAACGGGTATTAAACGTTCCTTCACTATCATATAACTGAATCATGAGTTTATCTCATTGTTAATTTTGTAATTTAAATCAAGTTTTTTCTGACCATGTGTAACAAAACTGGAATCAAGCGTTTTTTAATGCTTAACAAGAAGCGTAAAAAAAAACATCTGTTTAGTAACAACAGATAGGATGCTTATCTTTACCAAAACTATTGCACATTTCATATGATGTGTTATTTTCTAATATATTATAATTGTCGGTCCCACCAAGGTGTGGGGGCAACTCCCCCAGCCCACTACCCTGGTCCTCATACCCCAACCCACCTCCCCCTCACCTACCCACACAAAAAACGAAGCACATAGCTAGGTGCAAGAACTGATAAACAAAAAAAAGTTTAGGGTGGTGGTGGTGGGAAGGGGGGTAATGTGAGCGGGCACAAAATAGCTATAGGTGTAAGAACTGATAAAATTAAATTTTTGGGGGTGGGATGGGCAGAGGGAGTGGGTGCGGGAGGTCATACCCCAAATATAATTGAGCTAAGAATAATAAGAGTAACACATATGGTCAGTACAACAGATTGGATGATTAAACCAAAATTATTAAATTATAGCATATTTCATCGACTTTGATAATGTGGGCTCTAAGGTGGGAGTACGGAAATTGTTAGTGAATAAAGGGACTGTATTGCATACAGTGTATGCATTTGAATGGTGGGAGGATAAAACACATGTACTATTAAAAGATATATGTCATAACTGAGATAAACCCCTCCAAAATTTACTAATAGCTATTTACTGTTTGCAAATTATTTTGGCATATTATTATTGTCGTAAAACTTACATATAAAAAATACATGTAAATTTAAAAGTAAAAAACATTTAATAAATAAATCAATGCACTCATTATTTATTTTGGAATAACTATTTGTCCCTTTAAACTAATAAATATGCTTTTACCTTTTTCACAGAAAGCTGTCGTTCCTGTTTTGCCTTTCCTCTTCTGAAGGCAAGAAGGGAGCACTCTGTCCTTAAAGATTATGTTTTGGCATATTTTCTCATGGATGCCGAGCCAGTCAGCCTTCTGATGCTCCACACCACTGAATAAATAGAGAATTAATTATGAATGATTAAAAATATTTTAAGGTTGGTATGTAAATCTCATAAACATGTATGTAAACTAGAATGGTGTTCCACCGAACACTTGTGTCGCCTGCCGTAGGCTTATTTTAGCAATTACAATCTCCTCTCTAAAGTTGATGTATGGGACAGCTAATTTGGATCAAGGATCCCTTGAAATCCCTCAGTTATCAATACACCAATAGCCGCAGTCTAAAGCTGATGTATAAATACTAAACATAACCTATTATAAACAAACTCGTGATAAGTTATAGTTGTGGTGGTGGAGTGGTTGGCATAATTGGCTTTCATCCCTGAGTTTTCTGGTTCGATTCGAGTTGGGTCACATCTGGGATTTTCAAACACACTCCCACATGTACACACAGACGTATAAAAAACAGAGATTTGCAACTTACTCTTTCAGATAATAAATACATGTACTAAAATTGCGTATGTACAGTCATCAGGGTAACAACTAGCAGACGCCCTAGGATACAAACCCAAAACAGCCTCCATGGTCACACACTAGACGTAGTTGATGGCAGTAAATACCTGGGGTAACCATCAGCGCAGACCTCACGTGGAAGCATGGCCATCACATAGACAATACAGTCGCCAAGGCCAACTGGACCAAGGGCTTCATAAGACGCAACCTGGTGACTATTCCAAACATTGTGAAGGCAGCTGCATACACAACTATGGTTTGCCCTACCCTTGAATAAGCAGCAACAGTATGGGATCCACACTCATCAAGCGATACCCACAACTTGGAGCAAGTCCAACGACGTGCTGCTCGTTTTGTATACAACAACTATACCGAGCGCACACCAGTGTCACTGCCATATGTTACACAACCTTAACTGGGAACTCCTACAGTACAGACGGTACACTAACCGACTGTCAATACAAAGTACCCATGGGAGTAGTAGACATCAGTCTGGATTTCATCCAACACAGCTACAGCAGTACAAGGGGCACACAACGCATATACCAACTAGCAGCTACAAAGGACATATAGTTCTCCTTCTACCCTCGAACCATTAGGGATTGGAACCTGCTGCCAGCTATGGTCACGGACTCACTGACAATAGAAGAGTTCGAGCCAGGCTTCCACACTGCCGGCTCCCCTCTTCCAACCTACTAGATTCTTCAAGCCTTGTAAATCATTTTATTATATATAGCGACGATGGAAGTCGACTGTTAACCATGCATAGCGCTAGTTTACACAGGACAATTATGCCCTTCTCCTGTAAATTTGTGCCGATAACAGATTGATCTGCATATATGCGTTATAGGTTGAGTGTATTAAAAAAAATGTTAATATATAACTAGATAAACATTTCAAAAAACTATAAACTATCATCGAATGACCGTCAAATGGCAAAGAGAAAGTGAAAATGCGGGCTTAAAGTAGGTCATGTCAACTGATCTAATCGCCAGAAAGCTTCCTATTGAATTTGTGCTTTCTGATTGGCTTATCCCAAAAGAGGTCCCCAGTCGAAAATGTGTAAATCTGATAAGGCATTTGGCTGTAATATTTTATTAAAATGGTATCCAGTGAGAAATAGACTTGACCCGTTTTTATTTTTCTTATAAAAAAAGTACTAAAAGTAGCAACATGCTGTTAAGATTTTGTTTGTACAAAAAAAGTTTAATTGCAGTTTTATTGACAACAGGTGTTTTACCCGTTTTACCCTCATTTCCAGTGGTTTTAGCTAGTTTTGTAGACAGAAAGAAAACTTGGCAATAATTGAATAGAATATGGACACGCGCACAAATACACAAGTTTTGTTATTATGTCAATTGTAAGAGCATGAATTCAATAGGGTGACACGAATCAATAGGAAATGGGGATACATTCTTTAAAGAATCAGTTCTTCAACTGAAAGAAGAAGAAGAAGGTACCTTACTCGGGGAAGGTACTGTACCCTTACTCGGGGCACTTTAAAGATCTCCGTGAACTCCTGAATTAAGTAGTGAATCACCATTAAATCTCGTCGTCGAAGGGGGAAGAAAGCAATTGAAATGACGCTTCAGACTGTTTTACCATTTTTTTTAGATTGGGCTAAACAAAATTGTTTATCAATATGCTTTTAAAGAAAACAATATAAAATATCATTCTGAAACATACAACAAAGAACTTTAAACGTAAATGACATATGAAATAGCATGTATTTTCGCGGTAAAATATTACCATGTTATGAAACACTCACCAATAATAAGTTACTCTACATTTTGTGCACTGAATAAACGCAGGTTTCTGACAAAGTTCACATAACAGTTTTATTCCCTTTGGGTTTGCAAGCGGATTAAGTGTCATTTTTGCGTCTAGCCAGACTTAAACGATAAACATTTACACACAGATTTCACATGTCGGCCATTTGTGTTGACATGGTTGCTAGTGAATTGCGCACGCGCATTGTCCTGGTTTGAGAAGTTATCCTCGCACCGATAAGCAAAATGTAAACTTCGGGTTTTAGTTTTCAAGAATAAAACCGTTTTTCGCAAAAATCTATACGTGAGTGCTTATGTTTATGAATTGCCTACATAGTTCTTAATTTACTTCTTCGTTGCATTTGCAAATGTAAATGATGCAGTCAATTAAACAGTTTCCTTTTGAAACAGCTGTTTGGTTTGGTGTAGTGGTTAAATATTCCACGTCACATTAGTCTGTACATACTTTTTCTTAGCCCATTCACCCAACACCCAAACTCGTGATTGTCCAGGATAATTTGATAAATGCTTAATAGTTATCCAGAAGACGACAGGATTTGTGGTATGAGTAATACAAATAGTCCCAGAAGACCTTTATGATTCAGACTGAAGTTTTGTTTGACAGTTTGTCATCTTTATGGGTGCAGTGGTCGAGTGATCAGGACGCTTGCCTTCCGAGCAAAGACCATCTTCTTCCGATATATGGACTGGGTTCTTATATAAGATTGTAATTAGTCCAGCGGTGACTGTTCATGTCCGGGCAAACACAGAAGTCGTGCGCAGGTTCCTCCACATGATTTTTTTGAGCGCTTTTAGAATTGCTCTGCTACTTTTTAAAGTTATGAATTACACATTTAACACATATGATAGTGTGGAATATAACTAATCCTAACCCTGATGCAAACTAAAAATCGTAAAAAAGTAGATGGACAAAAATGTAAAATAGGTGGCGCACAGATTCTAAAGTCTAGCCAATTTTCAGATGCTGCCTCATGTAGCACTTTCAAACGTGAACACTCGGCGCATAAATTGAAAGGATCAGTTTCATTGGCTCTTAAAAATACATCGGTTTATTTGATTGAATAATATTGATATTACATGTCAATGGTTGCGTCAAATTTATTTTTATTGTCTAAGATTCCTTCGGGTCACTGCGCGTGATACAGACTGAAGTTTTGTTTGACATAAATGACATACCTTTGTATATTGAGCACACCAATGTAGATATGTACGCAGACGATACAACACTTTGTGCATTTGGGAAAACAATATCGTGTATTCAGACTAAATTGCAAACAGATTTAAACAATGTAAATGATTGGTGCACGATAAATAATATGATTATTAATCCCATTAAATCAACTTGTATGATAATTGGACCAAATAAAACTTTAGCAAAGTGTGCAGCATTGTTGCTTCAAATTAATAGTACAGATATTCAAAATGTAAAAGTACAAAAGTTACTAGGCATCTATATTGACGAATCCTTATCTTGGAAAAATCATATATCTAAAACATGTACTAAACTTGTGTCAAAAATAAATCTGTTGAAAAGGATCTCCTACTACCTAACATATGACATGAAAAAATTGTTCTATAACTCATATATTATGTCTACATTTGATTATGGCTGTATAACATGGAGCCAAGCAAATAAATCTTCTATTAACAGAATACTTAAAATTCAAAAAAGGGCTGCTAGAATCATTCTCATGAAGCCTATAAACACACCGTCTAAAATAATGTTTGAAGAACTGAAGTGGCTTACCTTTGAACGGAGATGTGAATATCACACATGTGTTATGATTTATAAATCAATAAACAATTTAACACCTGATTACATAACCGATTTAATATTGTTCTCTACAAATTCAAATTATAATTTAAGATCTGTTGCTAGAAAGGATATTGCCCATTTAACACTTAGAACAAACATTCTTAAACATACTTTTGGTTTTTCAGGAATGGTAGTTTGGAACATGATCCCCGTTGATATACGAGCCTCGCTGTCTTTAGTTACATTTAAGACTAAATTAAAATCGTTTCTTTTAATGAAAGAGTGAAACCCCAGTTTGAATTATAACTTTATGTTACAAAAGTATGAAAATGTGTCTGTCTTGTTGAAGTTATAAAGTGATGCATGTATTGTTTTTTCTTGCATTATATGCTTACATTGTTATATTGTGTTGATTTATAGATGGCCATATTGTAAAAAAGACTTGTGTAAATGCTATGTCTTAATATGTTACTTTCTTGAAATAAAGTTATTATTATTATTATTATACACAGCTAACACCATCTCTTATTAACACATGTATAAACTTTATATATGCTTGATAGCGATTCAATTTCATGCTTAGCTGGCAACTGACGCATGACTTGTATCCTGCATAGTGGGGCTCATAAGAGTAATTTTCTGCCAAAAGGCAATATCTAAATCACCATGTTTAGAATTTAAAGGATGACACTTATTTTATGGACAGCGCTAATAGGGATTTTGAAATTCAAACAATGCAGGGCTTTTTTTAACCTGTTTAAATGGGGCTGAAATTTGGTCTCTTCCCAATTGCAAAAAAACAATTCTGGGGTAAAAAAATTCCTAGTCTTAAAGGGACAATGTCCGTAACTTTTAGCTTATAAAACACACATTAATTACGTTCACAAACATTACACACTAACAGTATTGAATATTAATTAAATAATTAAAAGCAAGATTGTTTGATAAATTCAATCGCGGTACAAAAAAAAAGAACTACCGCTTTGGGAGTTTGAACCAGCAGCACAAACTAAAATTACACTCGCGCGTAATAAGACTGTGCACATAGTAGACGTCGCTCCTATCTGAGCTATGCGGGCCATTCATATTACGCAATACATACTAGGTAGAGAACCTAATGCGCTAATGGAAGTCACGTGATCAGCATAAAAAGTAAATAAAGTGGGTCCCACATTATTTACAAATAATAACTAAAACTTTCTTTTTTTTTCAAACTCACGAATGTATTACTACATACTTATTTGGGTCTATGCTCATGTTTTCATGTATACATTTCAAACAGTCTATTAAATCATTTTAGAAATTTTTATCTTTAGAATTCTGTGATTCTTGATTTCAAGAAACTCATTACTCAATGAGTGATACAAATATTCTTAATCTGTTGCTCACAGCAATTAAAAGGCTCATTGTGTTCTGAGAACACATTGAGCTGCATCATAATAGCATGATGTGATGTCATAATAGCATGACGTGATGTCATAATTATCCAGGGTGTGATGTCATAATACCAGAAAGTGATGTCATGATAGAAGCAACCAAAGGAAATTATGAATGAAGCATTCTGATTGGTTCACTGATAAAAATTGGACCAATGAAACCAGTTAATTGAAAGCTCATTGTATTCTCAGAACACACTGAGGTTTTACTGGACATTGAGTAGTGAGGTTCTTGAAACCCAGAAACACAAAATTCTAATGATAAAATAATTCTAAAATGATTTAATAGACTGTTTTCACTGAATAAAAGTCAGACAGTTATTTGATGATGCTCCATATCAGCTTACTTACGGACAGTGTCCCTTTAAAAAAATAAAAGTAATAAAACTGACAG